>JABUQX010133491.1:0-17058 GCA_015478945.1 Trachelipus rathkii | reverse complement strand
TGGTAATGCTATGTTAGCTTTATTAATGTGAAAACAATGTTACGTTAGCATATATTCGTTGGTTGGTATATAAAGAACTTATTTTTGGACTGTTATTGTTGTTGTTGTTGTTGTTGTTGTTGTTGTTGTTGTTGTCTAACGAGAATATATACCCCTTTTGAACTGATATGGTTCGTTCGTGCATTGTATTCTTGTTTACTTTCTTCTGATTGGTTGAAAGAAAGAATCTCGTTACCTTTTAGGGTTTTTTATCATCCAAATTTCGTCAGTAAGACATTTTTCGTTGTGTTGGTATGATGACCTCTCATTCTGCTCCTACGAATGTCCTCTTTACGAGGACCTTTACATAGTATTTCCACTCAGGTGACTGATCATCGTCAAAAGTGAAATTGATTCCAACCCTCATACGTATCCTATCATAGTCTATTACAAGACTTAGACTATGATAGGATTCGTTGGAATATAGCATCAATGACTTCATTAGCAAGCATTTCGAATGATGTTTCAAGATCTCTTGGTTCATGGAAGAAGTTTTCATCAATAACCTATATGAAGTAAAGGTTATTGATGAAAACTTCTTCCATGGACTTTTTAAGTTTCTCTACAGAGATATGCATTAAATGGATTAGTGCTGTAGGTTGTATGTGAATCTTTGTTAATGTTAGCAGTTTATTCTTGCTTAAGATGGGCCTGGTTTGCCTTTGTACATTATATTCTTAGTTCTGATAATGTTATGTTGACTTTATTAATATGAAAACTTTGTTACGTTAGAGTATACTCAATGGTCTGTATGATAATTACACACGGTTATGGTAAATTTTTGTTACATATTACCATGTTAATGTAAAATTAACATTGTTATGTTAGAGACATGCTTGATAAAGTGTGAATAAGTTACGTTTTTGGATGTTATGTTAGTTACTTTACTGGTGTTAAGTGTGGTCCTTTGTTAATGTTAACCATTTATTCTTGTTTAAGATGGGGTAGGTTTGTCGTTGTGGGTTATATTCATAGTTCAGATGATGCTAAGTAAGCTTTATTAATGTGAAAACTTTGTTACGTCAACATATATTGGTTGATGCTTGTATAAAGAACTTGATTTTATGTTATGTTTATTCAAAATGATACTCGAAATGTGACCTTAATCAATAGATCAATAGATCACAGATGGTCAGGAGGGAGGTTGGATGCTGGTTGGATGGTGGTTTGATTTAGTGATTTACTGCTTTAGGGTATGTAAAAACGTAAATTTGTAAGTTATAAACATAAAAAGAATAAGAAATTTTATTTATTTATTTATTTATTTTTATTTTATTTTTTATTTCTTGATGGTTCTGAAACCATTATTTTCGAAATCTACAGACCCAATAACATATATAAGGACACCAATATTGCATCATTACACAAATATTTAATAACTCAGCACCGCACCGGAGCCAGCACCGGTGCATCTGTCAACTCCTACTCCTCTGAGTCAGACTCCTTCTCCTTCCTTTCTTTATTCATCTTCATCCTTCTTCATTCTCCCTCGGTCTCTGGTTCTCTCTTGCACTCTGTGCTCAGTCGGGACCCTTAATGGGGGGTCCTAGACACCCTACACGGACTTATAACCATCATATTTGAACTCTACGACCTCGATAACCCTTATAAGCACACCAACATTGGTGTTATATGAATGTTTATTAACTAGGCACCGCACCGGTTCCAGCACCGGTGTCTGTGCCTACTCCTCAGACTCCTCATTCCTCATTCTTCTTCCTTCTTCCTTCCTCCTTCCTTCCTCCTTCCTCCTTCCTCCTCCTTCTTTCTCTCCTTCTTCTTCCTTTTTCTTCTTCTTCTTCCTCTGTTTTGCATTCCATGCATTTCTTCTTCTTTTTTTCAAATGTGGACCCCCCTCCGGTGGGGTCCCTGGACTCAGAAGCTGAATCCTACTCCATCTCCGTCACAGACTCCGACTCCTGCTCCTCTATCCTTTCTCCGATCATTTTTAATTTTTGTTATAACGGGGGGGGGACGCAGAGGAACGTAATCTCGTCTCCGACGAGATTACGTCATCATATAACTCACATCCAAATTTTAGCCCGATACGTTAAGCCTAACTGGGTTTTCAGGACGAATTTGACCTTGGCGCTAAGGGGCACCCCCTTAGAGGTGACCTACGGGCACCAAAACTTGCGTGGGATCAGTTTATCACTCACAATAATCATATACCAAGTTTGAAGCAAATATTCTCTATTCCTTCATATCAGAGGCGGAGCTGAGCAGTCCGATGCGGTGCGGTGCGGTGCGGCGCGGTGCGGTGCGGTGCGGTGCGGTGCGGGCGGACTCGGAGTCGCAGAAGCAGACGCAGAAGGGTTTAAAAAACAACTCAGAAGTGTTTCCTTCGGAAACACTTCTTCGACGTAATAGTAATAATAATAATGTGTTTGTGTATGCGCACGCGCGCTCTGTCTGTGTCTGTCGGTCAAACAGACCTTCGGTCTGTTTGACCTCCAGGTGGTCGGTCGCCCAAACGCTTGTTAGGCCTAAACTCACCCACGCAGATCACGCCACAAGGGCGTAAGCGCAATATCGGCGTCCACCCTCGGGGGTGACCACCCTCTATATACATCCTACAGACTTGAAAATTACACGGATTCGTCCTTATCCCATACATAGATTATATTCCAAGTTTCAGACCTATAACTCTATTCCTTCATATCGAAAAGGGTGCTAGCGGTCAAACTGGCGCATCACTACTATATATATATATATATATATATATATATATATATATATATATATATATATTTATATATAAGTTATATATATATATATATATATATATATATATATATATATATATATATATATATATATATATATATATATATATATATATATATATATATATAAATTATTATTTATTTATTTATTTTTTACCTCCTTGTAGTGCTTCCCTGTTAGTTGACCAGCATCTTCCTGGCCACGAAACTCTTTTGATCCTAGAGCGCTTCCAGAAACCAATTCTCGGCCCAATGGTTTCCGACGCCAGTCCTCGAGTTAACACTCTCAGGTAGGGTTTTCGCCCTTTCAGTAGAACTAGCATCTTCTTCCATTAGGCCTCAAAACTCGTTCTCCCAGAGCTCTCAAGAGGATCCTGCTTCTAGGCTCATAAGATTCCAACGCTGTTCCAAGCAAAATGGAAATGACCGATTGCTAGTAGTGTCGCCATATATATATATATATATATATATATATATATATATATATATATATATATATATATATATATATATATATATATATATAGTTATATATATATATATATATATATATATATATATATATATATATATATATATATATATATATATATATATATATATATATATATATATGTATATATATATATATATATATATATATATATATAAATATTTATATATATATCATCATCAGTGCATTAAAATTATAAGATATAAAAGTGAATCACAACCAGTTAATGTTCCAAATTTGTCTAGAAAACTTCTCTCTCTCTCTCTCTCTCTCCTTGTTTGTTTGTTTTTTTATCAGTCAGTCTGTCTGTCTGTCTGTCTGTCACACATACAGACAGACACACATTTTCCTTCCCGCCATTTTTTTGGTTCCCACTCAAACAGTTGCCTAATATCTTTATTTTTTCGAGGCTGCTTAGATTTTTATTATTATTATTATTATTATTATTATTATTATTATTATTATTATTATTATTAAAAGTATGACCTAACGCAAATTTCTTTTCTTTCTAGTTTTTCGTCGGCGTCTGAGCTAAATGTGGATTGAAGGGCCAATATCGATATTATTATGATCGATAAGTAAGTCATTTCTACGGAATTAAATTTTTTGTCGTGAAAGCACTCGGGCGAGAAATGAAAAAAAGCTCCGACGGTTCGTTTAAATAAAGAAAAAATTGGTCGGTTTTTATATTTAAAATATTTTAGTTAATACAAAACAACTTTTTAAAATTAAAAATTTTATTATTATAAAAAATTTAGTGTTTTAATTACGTTTTTACGGGGGGCGAAAAATCGTCGATTAAAAAAAGTTATTTATAAATGTTATCGACAGTGAAGGCGGAGAAAAACTTATATATGGGTAAACCCTATTAAAGCCGTTATTTTTTTTAACTAATTCATTTTCACGATGTCGTCGTCTCTCTGAAATAAATACTAGGGAGTATTTTTGTTTTGTTTTTTGTATGAAAACAATAACAAATTGGTGATAACGAATATTTATTAGGGAAGAGTTTCATTAATAAAGAAGCATTCTGGAGGTGGCGGGCACGGCGAAAATCTCTGAATTTCCGGTTCCCTTTTAGGGCAAAACTCGTCGCTATTCTTTTGTACTGTGAAATGCGCATTCTAATATTACGGAAACAAAGATCTCGTTAGTCTCTTTCTTTTTTTAATCTCTCTTCCTCTTTTGCTGCCGCTTTTGTGAGTGGCCAAGTGTGCGTAGAGCGTGCTGTGACTTTCTGACTATTAATTGAGGAGTGCTTCGCGGTAGTAGCAAAAAGAGCGGCAAACAGTAACACCGTTAATGGAAACCGCTACTACGTCGGCACCACGATGAATTGTGATCAGGGACGCGAGGAAATTGAAACCTGCGACCGCCAAAATAAAACCATACGTAATTGGATAAAAGGGGCTAGAATATTAGCAGTGGATTCTTTCGATCTTAATCATCTAGTTACTGAATGTAAATAGAATCGCAACGCGGAAGGAATGAAGCTGAACGCCGGGACACTGGGGTGCGACCGATAACAAACGAGGAGTCCGCTTTTTTTATTAATTCGTCGAAGCGGTTTCACGTATGCCGTCGTCCATTTAGTTGCAACGATCGCACGAAAAAGTGCCTTCATGCTCTTCTGTGCTCGCCAGACGCTCATCGTTTTTTTTCGGATTGCCAAAAGGTTTCTCATAGTCAAAGTAGGCGTAATTCATAGGCACGTCGCACTGCGCCGACTCGACGCTAGCGTAATTGTGAAGGTACTCTAACCGGTCTCAAAACCGAGCCCGAACCGCAAGTGCGAAAACTCGTGAGGTGTCTACCTCATAATTCGTACACGAGGAGTGCGTAAATCCATATTCGGAAGCGTCGAAGAGGTTTATCAATCACTTGTATGTGCAGTCTTTACGCGTTTTTGTAAATCGGTATATATATATTGATCACAGACTTATAAAAAGGCGAGCGTTGAGTAACCATGATTGTAGGAACGTGTCGATCTAATGCTTCGTAGGAGGCGGTTAATTACTTATCAGAATTTAGTCAGTGCTTAAGGAAGATATCTCTTCTTTCTGCTTGACGCGGGTTCCGCTAGAACGATTTCTGAAAATGAAAACGGAGCGCGATTCGCGCAAATATATTGTAGAACTCATGCCGTGCGTCTCATCTGGAGAAAGAAGAAGCAGCATCGCTCTTACTATCAAAAGAAGGGTTGTCCGCAACGTCATGCTGCTGCTGCACGGTTAATTTTTGGATTCTTCCAATCAGCATAAACTGCTCTTTTTCGCGAAGGGGAAAGTCAGAACTGCGCAATGAAACTTCGACAAAAGCCTGCACTTTATTAGTTCGATTCGATATTTTTGAGCTAAATTTTATGCGTCTACGATTTTTGGATATTATTATTTTACATTTTAAGAATTTCAGAGGTAATCATTAGACTTCGAAACCAAAATACAAATACCTTTATTTTGTCGAACTTCACAAATGCGATATTAACTTATAAAATATTAATTATTAATAATGTTCGAAGTTCCCATCAGCTAATGGTTAAACCTTTTGTTTCCAGCCGTGCAGCTATCGATGATATGATCTACGCAACCTCTTAACTGTAATTATTTCATCTCGCAGACAACCTAAAGACTTCGATACGCGAGACGACGATACGTCGGCAGTCTGGTCTCAGGGGCGTTTTCTAGCCATTTCACCGCGCACAAATTAAGGCTATTTCATTTTACCGGCTCAACGATAAAGCGAAATTTTAGAAACAACACCCGACGCAGCAGGGCCGAAAAGAAAATAACGAGACACTGCGATTTAATCTTAGACACTCCCTATAGCTAATCTTGTCTAGAAAGCACTGCTCTTTTCGGAACGTCATTTTGTCATCTTTAAAAGTAAGTATTATCCACGGCACATAAAACTCAGTACGACACCGTTTTAAAGCCAGGAGACATGTTTATTAAATAACTGACAACAGAATATCTCACATCAGTAATCATTATTGATTCACATTATAGCATGAATCAACCCACATACTTATCTAGATAAAAAGAATTTTCGTTCAATCCGGAAGAACGCGAAAATCTTTTGACACCCCTTTTCTCTTTCTGTTTCCTAGTTGCAGTTGATTCGCACTTGACGATCTCTCCATGTAGGGAGCACTGTGTGACATCTCTTATCATCAGTCTTCATCATATTTAGCTCTTTTGATTTATTTTTCTACAAAACTTACAACTTGGAACCTACAACTCGAAGTCACGCCCGCTTTTTTTTATTCTGACAATCTCTCTTAGCGCCTGGACATAGTCGTCTGCACTCATGGCAACATAATCGATAACAGCAACTTAGTGAACAACTATTGTCCCGCCGAGTTATCGTTGTCGGACAATTTACGCACCCATCCGCGCGACGTTATTCCTCCTTCGCTGCCGGATCCTATAATGGGCAGATACGACCCGTACAGTATCTTTAGGTTGATGACTCTCACAGCAACATCAGAATCATTACTACCAAGTGTCCACATCGGTAATCCACTCAACTACAACGTCTCTCCGGGCTATGATAGTATCGTTTTTCGCGGCGATGAGCGCTAAGGCGAGCGGAACCCGTTTTGCGATACGCTTTATTGCGCATGTGAAACGTTGCCCTTTTAAGTAAATTGTTGTCATGCAGTTGTAAGTTGCTTTCTCCTCTTAGTCTCTCCATTTGTGGTGCTCGTGCAACTTTCGATTAGTCGACTCCTGACATTAGCTCAAGACCAACAGTTATTCGTATAGACATGTTCTCGTGTCTCTATTTTTATACATATTTAACTCTTTTATTTTTTACAACCATTTAATGGATAACTAATATAATTTTTCAAGTAGACTAATTTTTACATTGTTTTCGACTATATCACTCTCCTATCTTTAGTATGTCGCATTGGAAGGACTAGAGGCGCACTAGCTTTACCTATATTGCAACCTTTATCCGCGATCCGTTCTCGCATATAAAGCAGCAGTGACATAACCTAAGCTACCATCCGCATAAAGTGTTTGTGCGCCGCCCTACTCTGCGCCCGCTTCCGTTATCTCCCTATTTCCAAAGACACTCGACTGCAGCCCGCAGGCGACCACACCATCCTCCTCTCCGTCTAAACTTTCGAGGCACACTACGTTTCAGGGCGTTGCGCTCCGGTACTTCTCCAGGACACGACCGGGCAATCGATTCGTCACGCCCCAGGCAATGACAAAGTTACGATATATCAGGAAAAGATAGAGGATTAATTAAATTCGTATCGATAAAAGGGATTAAGATGAATAGAACCATTATTGGACATCGTCTAGATACTCGTCGCGATAAAACTTAACCGGTTTTGTTATATTTAGATAGAGAGGATCAGTTGTGTCAGCGATTATAACGGCTATATACGCTAGAGTGGCAGCTATGATAGCAGAAAAAAAAGACGCCTGTTTGAAAATAAAATATAGTCATATATAGATAATATAAACGCTCGTTCACGAACGAAAATATAATAGTTAAATGTGATCACTCTATTTGTTATGGCTTTTTGGAAACGAGTTCCTCTTCGTCACGCATATGATCCTCCTAAATTATTTTTCTATCAGCATTGAAATTACTTAATATTATAGGGCAGTGTATAAGTGTTGAGTTTATTTAAAATTTTAGCAGATTTCCAAATGATGATCAGATAGTTAATATGAAAAGCACTCATGCGACCCTAATGTCGCGTGTAGCTGGACTATATATAGAAATACCATACATTATGATGGTTATGTGAGCGTGACGATGATGATAAACTCGCAGAGATATGATGTTGGTTTCATCTACAGGGCCCTATTCAGCTCTACTCTCTCGATAGATGACACGTTAGATTATGAACGAAAGAAAGAAGAAGGAGAAGAGGTTTTTGGATGATGACATTCGATAAGCTCTCGAAAATGTAATTTAGATTCTCTAAACTACGAAGATGCGTAACCTATAAAGAAGTAGAGACGGGGGAGGAAAGTGCGAGAGCGATGAAGCTCCTGGAACCCCGCTCTTCAGCTCGTTTTCCAACGTAGAGACGAAGAAAAGAAAATAAAGTTGATGATATCTCGGATAATGAAAAGACAAACGCGGGACGATTAAAAAAGGCACAAGACTAGCGAAGCAAACAAAATGCGCTCTCAAGTCAGTAGGAAACGCCCGCTCAAAATGTTTGTGGTTATTGAGGACGGTAGATTCCTATTCGTGGCTTAGCAACGGCACCGCTCTTATCATAGCCTCAATTGTCTTTTCTGTGGATAAAGATAATTCGATCGGCAGAAAAAATATTAAGTACCTTAAATCATATATTAGTTATTAACGTTTCTCCGTCGGGCGGTACAGATTCATATAGGCTTTTAAACCTCACTCGACGATGATTCTTTCTACTCGTTCCTACCTTTCTTCGCTGTAGATAGATTTTGGCTCTCATAAAAAATCTTTATAGCGATATTAATAACGAGAGCCGGAATGAAAGTGTACCGAAGTACCTTAACAATTCGAGAGTCGTCGCCTTTACGAGCTCGTACCTCTCGACCGAGGAAAATGACGTGAAATCGAAATTCGCTGGAGAGAGTAAGATCGTTTCTCCCCGAATCGCTCGCTGAACGCCGGATTCGTCACCACTCGCCTAGGTAGATAGTGGGAGAGTAAGCTTTTTTAGCTCTTGCATGTAGGGTATAGAGAGATACGTGTTGTTTATCCGTTTTCGAAACGTCTCTGAGTCAAAATTCGGAACTTAGGGTTTGTAGGACAAGGGCGAATAGGCCATACGTTGCAGATAGAAAAGGAAAAAATTTAATTCGGAATTAACAATCGAATCGAGAGTTAAAGCGGAATAGCGGAGGACCTCGTTTCTTCACGCGAATTCCTTTCATTTGGAGATGATAGTTGTCACGGTTTTGCTAATTAACTACGTTCAAACGTTTCTAGACCTGATCAATTTTTGCTTAGGAGACACTCCTCGCGAGAGAAACATTTTAGAAGCGGAAGTGTTCAAAAATTACGTATCCGAGTCGGAGGATGACAACACGATGAATCAAACCGTCATCGAGTTTTTATTCAAAGTTGTTTTAACGTACGTTTGCCAAAAATTGAGCAAAAACGAAGGAAACGAAATCGCGATCGTCTCTCCCGCCGTAATATCATTCTTAAAAAACGGGAACGACGACGGCGGCGAGTGCGCGAAGACCCTCTTGAACGCCGAAATTGAAATCTTTCTAAAAGCCGCCGAAACTATAGCGCTGCCGCTAATAAACGTAAAACCTAGCGAGCGAGGGTTCGAAGCTTACGCGTCCGAAAAGGAAACGGGTAGACTCTTTACCTCCCGCGAAGATTTAGTAACGCATTTTGATAATTGCTTCGGTCCTTTGAGCGATGCGTTAATTTTGAAATCGTGGACGAAATCCGATTTTAGGAAACAAAAACGAATGAACGGAAATATTCGAAAGCTCGTTTTTTACATAGCGAACAGTAAAATGGCTCAAAAAACCTTCAAAAACCTTTTGCCAAAAATAATTAAGTTCGATACGTCGTTGCGGCAGTTCACGCGCACTTCCGATCGGATCGAATCCTTATCGAATCCTTTAGTTCATCTTTCTCGCACGATGGCGCGAATAACGAGGCGGATATTATGAGCTCTTTCGAAATGGCTTTCGGGAGTTGCGACAACGACGACTATAGTTTCGGAAGCAGTAGCGACGACGACGACGACGACGATAGCGACGACGCTGGGAATGGAATTGGCGAAGAAATGGGGGAGCGGCGACGGCGGCGGCGAAGTCGTAAGGACGACGACGCCGTTTTTTTCAAAGAACTGCAAAATTATAATAGAACGCTGGATCGCGTTAAGTCGTCAAAGTTTAGAAACCAGACCGTATACCTGGAAAAGGGAAATATTATCGATTTTTTCTGCAGAGATATTAGTAATAATATACTTTCGGGTTGCGTAGTATCTTCGGGTCCGGACCGTTTTATCTTCGCGGACGTGGAAACGGCGATAATGGGTGCCCAGTTAAAAAACGCTCTCGCGCAAAGTAGGAATCTGAGCGCCGAAAAAGCCCGCAGCGAATTTATAAGCCCTCTCATGTTCGATCGCGTTCACGATCCTAGGACGAAGAAAGTTTTAAAGAAATACATGCTTTCTTTGGTTACTCTGATGCGACACGGAGGAAGAACATTGAGATACGTGTTGCGAGAGTGGTTATTGAGAGATCAGAGTGTCGTGTCCAAAGAACTATACGAACTATACGACGTTTTAATGGACGATTACGAATTTATCAATTCGAATTTCGCGGACCCGAACTTGATTAATTTCACTGAAAATTTGTACGACGCGACTCAAAATCTGAAAAGCCAAAAAGTTAATAAGATACTCAAAACCATATCGAAAAAAATTGAGGCGTTCGCGAACAAGTTAGACGACGAAATCAACTCCTTCCTCCTCTTCCTCGCTCATGAACGTCCTGTTTAGTTACGATTCCTCAAATTACCGCGTTCGATTTCCTTAGTCGCTCAGCGAATCGTTTGGAAAGTTTTTTCCGCTCCTCGAGTCTGCTTCTCGAAAACACCTACTGTTTACGTGCTCCCATTATTAATGTCAAGCTGCGAATTGTGATGACCCTCATGATAAGCGATTAACGCATAAAAAGTCATTTCGGCGGTGTTAGAGCCGTACGGCGATTTAGCTCGGTATTCGCAAATTTAAGAACTATTCCGCGAAAATTCGAAATATTATTATTCGCCTTAAATTTTTTAATTTATTTATTTCAGAAAATTATCGCTTGCTGTTATCGCCCTAATAATCTTCTTATGATACCTTTAATAACACTGCGCCTCTAATAAATACGGTCCGCACGAAATACGATAATCTCTGATTGAAAAAAAATTAACAAATGAAGATGTCGATTGCGAATTTTGAATACCGATGGTATGGTATTAATGACTCTCTCTCAGTGTGACTATCACCTCTCGCTAGTGTATTTCGCCAAAACGTAATAAGTGTAATTTCTTATAACTTATCCTTCTATTTCTAGCCTATGAACTCCTTTATATATTATTCAAGATTATTTTATGACTTCTGAAATGGGCTGATGTCTCGCGACGTCGTCATCCGATTTTTAGAGAGTTATTATTATAGTTCTGTCCTATGTATGCGATAATGGAAGATTGACCATTGATTTTGACTGACGACGTGATAGGTCTTATTGAGGAAACAAGGTATTGGCGTATCTTATTCTATTTATATCTCCTTAATATATATCCTCCAGGCTTGCCGGGTTTATTATACTTAGTGGTTCGGAGATATTACTCGCAGAAAATTGAATTGAGATTGCGACCTTTCAAACGTACTAAAATAACTCTAGGATTATTTTAAAATGCTCGATGGTTTCAATCAACCTGAAACAACCCCTCACACAGCACACAACATAGAACTTCACCACACCACACAGCACACACAAAGCATCCCACGACGAACACAACAAAAACACACATCTACTACATACACGCTATCTACTTACGCAAAAACACAGCATATACACTCGCCCTGCTCGTTATAATTACAGTGAGTGGCATAGGTGTGCTTCTCTCGTGTGGACGAACTCACTGAGAAGGATCATAGGTTTCATTCGAGCCGGCCTGTTTATGAGTGTCGGTTAAGAATGTATCTCCCACACCGTCCTCTCCTAACTTCACTTTTTCATTAAGTGTCATTTCCAGGCGACGTTAAAATCTAAGACTGAATGCCAAGCTTGAACAGTTCTTGTCTCTTCTACAGGGTTACTCCTCTTGGGAGACGTATACGTCTGGTTCTATTAATAATCACGGGTGACCAATAGTTATCATTCTTCTTTTGGAAATCATAGAGAGACAGGTTCATATTTCATACTTAAGGCTGGTTAAGATTCGTTTCTGTTGATAGATCGCCCTATCATATAACGTATTCTCTGATTATTACAATTTTTCACCGTGATAATCTTAATATTCAGTTTCGCGGTGTCTGATATATCTCTCAGATTTGAGACTATACTCGATTCTCTTCAGCCGGTATACAAACTTATAACTAATGGCTAAATTAAAGTTCTCGCAGAGCTGAATCGTCGAATGACCGCTGATAATGCCGGTGCAGAGCAACCCCTACCGGCCGCTCACATCTACAGCTATGCCCGGTTATTTGCTTCTTATATCGAATCTTCGACCTCTAGTGCACATTTACTATTAACTGTCATTAGGCCCATTCTCAAGTGCTAGATACGGTTATAACTAAGTGACGTCATTATTCATAAAAAATGTAAGAGTGCGATACACATATTTCTGTCTCTGCTAACAGTTCTACAAGTATCGAAACCTGCTTTCTAATGTTGAACGAATAGCTCATGTACTCATTTAAAACGTTTAAGATAAATAGCGTAATCTATCCTGGATTTTTCTTAAAAAAATATGAAATAAATACAATTTGAATATCACTATATACATTTCCTTTTACGATTGATATCCGCATCTCTTAGAAGATTGGTTAACTAAGAAAATTATATCAAAGGGGTTGTTGTGTCTGTGGAACATACGTAGATCAGAAGTTAGTGCTCCAGCAGGCGTCAGCTTTATTACTCTAGTTCATTCGACTCTTATCTCCAGCTCCCCTCTATGTAATACATTCTCGGCGATCAACTATCACTCGCACGCTAACGATCGGAAACGAAACAAGCCGGCATCGCTCTCACCGTTCCGCAATCACATCTTGCGGTGACTAGAGAATCACGGACAGCCGAATACTTCGGTGATCCACAATCAGTGATCGCTTCCGCGAATGACGAAAGATACGTTAGATCTAGAGACGACAGACGAAACTACTCTGTACGCGCGGCTAAAGATTCTACTAGGGCGAGCTAGAGCGTATTCGGGGTCCGAATCTTGGTCATCCCCCGCGGGCGATTAGGCCGGAATTCCAGGTCAAAATATATTTCAACCTACACTCAAATACCGTTCGAGGTTCGAAATCGATAGGAACTGCGTATTGAAATCCGAGAGTCGCGCGGTATTATTTCTGTAAAATCTGGTGCAATAACTACGTTAGGCCGAAATTTAGCCTATATTTAGGATAAGCCTTTTGTTAGAGCGTTAAAGTCGTCTGCATTTCAAAATCTCGGTGCTACGATTTCCGTGAAACGCCCTCCCCGATTATTGATTGCGAGGTCAAAAGTACTAAGAAGTATTCTCTGCCTCGACGGAGTATGAGACAAGGATAAATCCACTCTAGTCTAATATATTAGTATACGCTTTTTTTGAATTTTGACTCTAGTCTTTCCACAACGTGAAAACCACCATTAGGGATTATAATCGTGGTATAGCGGTGAAAAGTATCTTTAAGGCAGTGGCAGCCGTACGCTTAAATCCGTTAATCATATATAAGTCTGATGATGTTAGAGAACAGGGTGTTTGGTTCCCTCCGGGTGGTAATAAATGACATAACGAGATTTCTGTTCTGTGGATGAACGCCCATTTTTACAAACTCGAGATCTAAGTGGTTTCCTCGGTGTAATTAACTTATTGATTTATCGTTATTCTTTACTATGCGTTTTAAGGTATTGTTAAACACCGCAGTTTTTTTATAGAGAGATTATCGCGCGCACCAACCCTCGCAAGAAGTATTCCAATTCCGGACTTTTCGGCGCATGGTCTGAAATTCCTGATTATCCAGTAAATTTTGGCTCCGTCACTTATATAAATGATCTTCAATGGATCGCCCGTTTTGTCGCTTAATATGCTTTTTGACTGTAAGGTTTGTCATAGATTTAGGACCATTTAAATCGAAAACTCTTCGCATAAATTCGATATTACGTTACTAGAGAGAGTCACTCGTGAATTGTTACTGTTTTGCGTGATAGCGATGTAGCAGAGATATCATGAAATTATATAATATCTCAAGGTGTTGGTGTGCGTCGGTTTTTACGCGTTTCAACAGCGAGGATATCGAGGCGCTCAAAAAAATTCGAAAATGCGCGGGTAGCGTCGACGCTCAACTAAAAAAGCTAAAAGCTTCCGAGCGAGGCCTCGGTGGCGATGGGAAAAAGAAGAAAAAAAAGGGACCGGATCAATTAGTGAGTGAACAAGTTCTCGTGTTTTTGGAGAGAAAAAAACATTTTTCTTCAAGAGAAGGCGGCAGCGACTGCGCGTTGTTCGATGAATATTATTACTCATCAGACGACAGCGGTAGTATTAGTATGAGAAGCGAAACCGAAAGTGAATTAGGCAATAGTGACAGTAGTAGTAGCAGCAGCGGTAGTAGCTCAGACGACGAGGATAATTTTAGTAGCGGGGATGAAAGTAGTAGTAGTAGTAGTAGTAGCAGCGGTAGTGAAAGCGACGAAGGTGTAGATGGCGATGAGCGGGAGGACGAGAAAGATAATTTCGTTCAAAGGAAAAAAAGAAGGACAAAAAAGAACGTTTTGATATCCGACGAATTCGTGGTAGGGTTTGCGAGATTCGGTTTACGCGACATCAAAGAGAAATTATCTCGGCTTAAAAAAACTATAGAAACCAATCAGAATAACTACGAAAAACTGTTGAAAGTTTTGCGAGACTCGATCCATACCACCGACGGTCGAGAAAATGCCACTGACTGGGAAAACGTGTTTCGAATCATTTGTTTTTCCGACGAAATCGATAAGACGATAAGCCAGTTGACGCCGATAATTAGAGACGCTTATAAAACTCCAATATGCTTATCATGGAACGATTATCTTCCTAGTTTCACGGATAAAACTACGATACAATCGTAATTTGACGCGAACGATAGAATAGGAATATCGACCGCGTGCACTCAGTAGCTGCGTGGCGATTTTTACACAGGTATTTAGGGAATTAGCAATGGTTAAGCGACGAGTGAAGAAACGAGGGTGAGGATAGCTGTATATAAGCGTCGACGATACTGAAACAATATAAATAGTACTTAGATTTTATGTACTATACGAAACGCTTCATCGCTGGGGTAAAGATTTCGGAGTCGAGTGGGTTTTAGAGATAGGTTAAACGCTTTAAAATATTATACGTAATCATAGACTTTGAAACTAACGTTCGACAATTCGTCTCCAATAGTTTAGAAAACAGGATTTGTAGTGGATCGGTAAAGTGACAGTACTTGAATAGAAGTTTACGAATTTGAAAATTCTGGAAAAGAAACGATATTGAATTCTGTTTTACTGCTTAGGATACATTTATATCTGTTTCAACGGTATTCGCCTCTAGATGGTGTTCGTAGAATTTACGCACAGAAGAACACCGATGGCACAGATTTAATCCGATAACCCGTTTATCAGATACAATGGCCAAAAACGGTTAAAATTTAACCCTTAAACGGCACTCTGGTTTGACACGCGAAATAATAGCGAGAAGCTTGTGACGCCTGTTTGTAAGACGTGAGTAAATAGCTTATTGAGCGAGCGGAGGCCGGTTTTGAAATCGGAATAGGAACATAAATCCGTTAGCGGACATAAGCTCGGTGCGATGATCAATTTTAACAAAAACACGGGTCAAGATCTCGGAAAGTGATATATCCGCATAATACCCACCCTATTTGGAATCCACACGTGACTTTCTTCGTTTTAATAAGACAATATACGACGTTGAATAGATTCGTACATGTTTCGATCCTTCGTTGAAAGAAACCGAGAAATTCCGTTGTAACGAAGTATCGAAGTACGTATCGAGACGAAAAAAATTCTTAGACTCGGCTGATACTTTGCGCGTCTTCAAGACCCCCGACAGAATTTCGTACAAAATTACTCGTTTCTGCGATTATTCGCGGCGACGGCGACGAGGAAAGGAAGTGGTTAATTTTTAAAATACTTTTCGACAGTGAAATCGCCTTAGAGCACCATTTTTACATGAGGGAAGGGTGAAGGGCCGCGTCTTCCGAACGTCAAACGCCGCCCACTTCCTCGCCACCGCCGCTGATACGGAGCGACGCCAATCGACATCAACGTATCCGACGATCTCTTCGACAAGACCGATGACGGAAGTGGACGATTACGGCGAGTATTACAACTACGTTTTTCCAGAAGAATGGAGCGGATCCCAGAAATTTCTCTGATCTGACAAATCGGCGAAATATATGCATAATTCTCGGGAAGAATTCCGTTCATCAATATTGTTCAGCAAACTCGAAAGGGAACCCGTTTTCACGATTTCAAAATTAGTAGTCAAAGGGATATTCAATGGACTCTGACAAAAAATTTTAATACTTTTGAGACGACTGCTAGAACTTCCTGCCTCGAGTTTGTTTGGATACCCTCGACGCGACTGACCGAGAACGCGCAAGAATTGGGATCCAGCTACTACAATCCAGGTTAAACTCTGATTCAGGATTTATACATAGATAGCGGAAAGCGAATGTTATCGAAAAATCACCTTCCAATTTAAGAATAGGAGTATCTCCATGTATCTGCAGCATTTGATAGAAGCGCAGTAGATGGAGCGGAGCGTTGAGGCGTTCATATTCGTTAACGTTCGTTATTCGGTGTTCTACGTCGTTAGTTGCGGGAAGGACGATTTCGCATAATGGTAGAAGTATTTCTCACAAACTAGTCTTATTGTAAAAATATTTAATATTGCCGTCATAGAGTTTAAAAAACGAGCAAAGACGATCAGACGTCGTGAATATGGTACAAAATTTTCACGCGAATCTTACGCGTAGATCCTATAGACAACTATGACTCTATGATATAAATTCACTACAGACTCTGGATGAAAAAGTTAACATCGATACGTAAAGACAAAGTGACAACTTTC
>JABUQX010133490.1:0-22458 GCA_015478945.1 Trachelipus rathkii | reverse complement strand
GCGCAGAGAGACAATAACCCGTGGGACAACACGACAGCCAGACCGGGGCCAAAAACATTAAGCCAGTCCAAACCCGAGCAACCTTAACTCAGCACCCGAGAAAGTGGACTGGGGAAACGCCGTAGACGGAAAAGAAAGAAGAACCAGAAAAACGTCTCACGTATGAAAAAATAGCGCGCAAAGAGCCACCAGCCGACGCCACAGAACAAAAGAAAAACACTAAAAAAAACAATAAGCCTGCAGCAGGCCGCAAGGAAAAACAGTGCATTGCGCAGCAGCTGGGCAGCCCAATGCGCCACAAATGACCAACGACGCTAACAGAAAAGAAAAGAAAAAGCCTGCAACGAGACGTCTCAACGCCGGGGGCGTGGGGCCCCCCCCCCTGACACCCACACACACACCCACCAACACAAACAAACAGCCAAACCCAAGCACACCCCAACACCCTCACTAAAACAAGCTAACACAAGAACACAAGAAACCACAACAACAACAAAAACAACGAACAGCACGGACCGGAAACCAGACCTAAACAAACAGCGGCGCCAGGGGCCGGTCAACCTCCGCACTACCAAGCAGGGCCAGAGTCCAAACGTCCTATATCCTGAGAACCCAGCTGCGAATCGGTCACACGAAGCAAGCACAACGGCACAGCACCACACGTACCGGGGGACACGCGCGCCCCAGGCCGGCTACTCTCAGACGCTAGCGCCTGCGCAGGACGTGGGCAGGCACCCGCCAGGTCCCTGGCCCGTGGCCACCAGAAAGCACAACCACTAAGGACCCAAATCACATAGAAAGCGCGCAGCGATCCCAGCAGCCACCGCAGTAAAGTGAGCCTCGCTGACGAGTAGGAAGGCCCAACAGAAGCCCGCGCCCCAGGCCAGCTACCCGAGATGCCTCGCCGCGCGGCACAAAGAACCAAGCGGCCCGGCGACCAGTGCTAAGCCGGCACGCAGCGACCGGAGCCAACCGTCGGCACCACCCCCGGGCGGAGAACGGTAGAGCGCAATAGCACAAATGGCGAGCCGAGACAAAAAGCACACGCGCGAAGATGCCAAAGTGAGCCCACTCCGCGTCAAGTCCAGTGCAGAATATACAGCCTCCACGGGACTACCGCTGCCGCATGCCCGCGGCCAAAATAACCCGAGCCGCGCTGCCCGGAAAACTGAAGTGCAGAGCCCGGCAGCCAGGCGCCTGAATGACGGCGTGATGCCCGGTCGCAGACGACTGCTGGGACACAAAGTACGGAAGGCCGACCCGACAGAGAGGACAGTGATACAGCCCAAAGCAGCGGTGGCATGCAAGCAGTACGATGCTGCCACTTTGCTCTTCGCGAAAGCGCCCGGGGCCGCCGCCGCGGGGGGAGAAGCGGCAGAGGAGAGCGAAGGAGGAAAGTAGAAAAGAGGTGAAGCAAAAAGCTAGGGAAGGAGGAACAAGGCGGAGGCGGAGGGCGGAAGCAACCCACTATGGGGGGCCAAAGAAGTGGAGGCAAGGAAAGAAGGGAAGAAAGAAGGCAAGAAGAGAAGCAGAGGAACAGAGGGATGAAAATAAAGAGGGAAGGGAAGAGAGAGAAAGAAGGAGATGGAGAGAAAAGGAGAGAGGAACACGGGGGAGGACGGGATAGAGGGAAACGAAAGAAGTGCAAGCAGGAGAGGGTGAGAGAGGAAACGTGAAAAGGGGAGGCAAGCGGCAGAAGACAGGGGGAATTAGGGCGAGACACAAGGAGCAAAAAAGGAGGGAAGAGGGGAGCCCGGCGAGGACGGAGAGAGGATTGGAGAACGGAGAAGCAGAAAAAGGGAAAGCGGACGGAGAGAGAGAGAAGAAGAGCAAGGGAAAGGGAAGGGGGGCGAGAGGCAGACGGGAGGAAGACTAGAGCGAGGAATATCAGGACGAGGGGCAGATGAAGGAAACAGCAGGAAGAGAGTACAAAGAGGAGGGAGGCAGGGGAGTTACTATACGATGGCAAAAGGAGGACAGAAGCGCGAAGTAAAAGAGAAAACGGGAATCACAATTTACTCACAGGAGGCGGAAAAGAGGCGGAACAGAGAGAGAGCGGAAAAAACATATGAGGGAGGAGGGAGGGGAAGGGAACATTGAATGTTAGGGACGAACGGAGAAAAAGCGCGGAGCGGAAGAAGAGAGGAAGGACGCGAACTGGAGGAAGGGGGGAGGAGAAAAAGAGGGAAACAAGAAAAGGGAGAAGAAGGGGAGGAAAACGGTGCTCTTTGAAGGAGGAGGGGGGGGGGTGGAGTTTGTGATCGTTAAAACAGTGGAGGACTTGGGGGAGGAAGGGGCGGGGGGGTGGGGAGGGAAAGGAGGAAGAGGAGAAAAAGAGAGGGAAGAAAGGGAAAGAGACGAGGGCGGCTGGGCTCGAGGAAGCGGCGGAGGAGGAGAAGATGAAGGAGGAAAAAACAAGAAGTATGATTTTTTCAGGGAAACAAAAAGAAGAGAACTCGGGGTGGAGGCTGGGGAGGGGATTGTGTAGCGCGGGAGAGCGCGGACCGAGCGAGGGAGAGGGAAAGGTGGGGTCAGGGGCGAAGACGGGCAGGAGGAACGAACAGAAAAAGAAAAGGGGAAAGGAAAATAGGTGGGAACGAGGAGTGTGGAAAACAGGAAGAGAGACCGCGTCGGGCAAAAGGTGAAGAGAGAGAGGACAAGAGAGAGAGAGTTGACAACGAAAGGGGGGAGCCGTTCGCATGACGGATGAGGGGAGGAGCGGCAAGCAGCAGCATGCTAACGAGCGGCAGCAACGATCAAAGCAACCGACACACAGGCCGAGTGCCCAAAAATGCGAAACACACGACGATGGCCCACAGCGGGCGGCATAAGACACTACCGTTCGCCGCAGGGAAAGGACCACAACCGCTAGACGCGAAACGGAATACGGGGCGCCAACAGCCCAGCCGCCCGGGCGGGTGTGCATCGGAAGGGGGAGTGGGGACCGGCCGGCGCGCGACGCGAAACTAGAAGGGAATACGGCGGGGACCGGAGCGCGGCGGCGCGCCACGAAGAGCGAAGGGTGACGGAATGAGCAAGGCAGCCGCGCAGACAGAACCTGGCCCCGGCAGAAAGCAGGCGAGGGGGCGGCGCGCCGGCAGCTTAGAGACAGCGCACAGGGGAAACGCGGCGCCAGCACGACGCCGAAGCAGTAACGAGAAAGCGGGGCAGGTAGAGCGCACGAGCAAAGCGGGCGCAGCAAGAAGGCGCAACCGCCGGGTGCGCCGACGGATAAACGCGCGGCCGCGGCCAAAAACAGCGCGAACAACGGCGGAAAGCGGCCTCCCCCGAGGCGAGTCGAGGGCGGGCTAACCGCTCCACGGAAAACCGCCAGCGCTGTCGCCTCCTCCATTGCCCGACAAACCCGGACAGCGCGCCCCCCCAGTCGGCGCCGGCAGCGGAACACGGCTGGGCGTGAAGCCGTGGGACGAGGCCGGGCGCGGAGAGCGAAGAACGAGAACGGGCCGGAGGGCATGCCGCCCGGGAGGAGGGGCGGTCCGAACGGCCCCGCCCTGCGGCAACAGAGTTCGCGAGGCCAAGACAAACACGGCCCTCGGGGAAAAGCACGACATCGCCAACCAGTGCCGAAAAAAGAAGCCGACCGGCCGCGAAGTAGCACCGATTAGCTCGCACGGAGGCGTAGAAACTGAAACCCGCGACGCGCACTCGGGAGACCCGGGAGCGCAGCGCGCGGTCAGCGCCGACCGGCGTTAGCAGTCGAGGCTATCGGGATAGACCGAGAACCGAGAGGAGGCCGCCCGCGAGGAACGTAAGGGACTGGCGGGGCGCGCACAAGCAAGAGCAGGGACCGACAGCACACGGCACCTGCGCCAAGCTCCCCGCCGGGGTTGCCCCGGGCGGTGGTACGTAGTCGAGGGTGTCGGCAAACGTCAAGAGCCGGCGGCACGTCGGCGCCGGGCTAGGGGCCGCAGGCGGCGATCGCCCGTGGCTCGTCAGAAGGAGCGCGCACGCACATCGAACGCGAGGCACGCAGAGGCCAGAACCACCCGGCAGCTGCTACATAGGCCGGGCCCGCGACGGCGAAGGCCGCGCGCGAATCGGGCGAGGCAGCGCTTCGCCAGCTGGACAGGAGGTCGTGCGGACCGGGGGCATGCAAGGCGGGAAAAACCGCAAGTCTGAGCGCCCGCCATGCCGGGCAAAGCCAGCGCCTCGACGGCGCGGCGCGCTGAACACGAGAACCGGCAGCGCCGAAAGCACCCAAAAATGGGGCGCTGCTCAGGCAGCGGGCGAGCGGCGCAAGAAACGGGAGTCGGGGGGACGGCCCGAGCGCCGTCGCACAGAACAGCAGGGAGAAGCCTACCCAGGGAAGAGAACGGCGCTCAAGCGGGCGCAGGGCACCGCGGGGAGATCGACAAAGGCAAAAAGAGAACGGCGCGAGGTCACCGACCCTAGCGGAGGAGCCAGAGGGGGGGTACGCTGTGCGAGAGGGTACCTAGCGCAAGGCCAAGGAACGGGCCACGCGCGGGCCACCACGAGACGCCCGGGGACAAGGCATCCGCAGACGCGAGGACGGCTCAACGTCGACGGCCGAGGCCTACGATCGCACGCGTGAGCGAACCATGGCGGCCCCACGCAGAGCCCCCACGGAAAGCCGCGCGGCGTCAGCGGCAGGCGGAGGAGTGGGGAGTTAACACCTCCGAAGAGCGGGCGAGCCGGGAGAACGGGAAAAAAAAAAAAAAAAAAAAAAGGAAGGAAAGAGAGCGGAAAAAAGGCAAATGGGAAGGAAAAAGCCCCCCCGAACGAGGCGAAGGCGGCTTTAGAAAGAACGGCAGTATAAGCCAGCCAACCAAGGAAAGAAAGCAGAGTAGAGAAGCCAGGAGATGACAGGCCGGAACAACCGAAAGAAAAAAGGGGGCAAGTAAGCAGGAAAACAAGCGGAAAGCGGAGAAGGAGAGAGGGGGAGAGGAGAACACGCGGCCCGGGCCAGGGAGCCAGCAAGGCCTGGGTGAAGCCTGCGAAGTGGAAAGGGGAGGGGGAGTGGAATATGGGACGGCCCTTGTCGCGGCAGATAAGGGAGCAGGGGGGAAAAAAAGGGGTGGAGATAGGGGCATGGGGGCCCGGGTGCGGGGAAAGGAACACAGAAGAAGAGAAGAGCAGGGAGCAAGGAGAGTAGAGGGGAGAGAGGAAGGAGAACCGGGAAAGGGAGGAGGGGCAAAGGAGGAAGAGAAAGAGCGGGGGGAAAGAAAGAGGAGGGGAGGGGCTAGGAAAACGGAGAGCAAAAGAAAACAGAGAGGAGGAGGAGGGAAAGTGGAAGAAAAAGCGAAGAAGAGGGCGAGAGAGACCGAAGAGGACAGGTAACAGAAGAGGGGGAAGGAGGAGGTGGATAGAAGGCAGCGGCGGAAGACAAAAATGGGGGGAAGCAGAAGCAAGGGGGCGGAGGTGTTAAGGAATGAATGGGAGGAGAAACGGAAGGAGCGGAGAGAAGGTGGTGAGAAAGAAGGAGGAAAGGGGAAGAAGGAAGAGGACAGGTGGGGGGGGGAGACAGAGAGGGGCGAAGAGGGCCGAGACGAGAAAGCAAAGGGAGAAAAGAAAAGAGAAGCAAAAAGGCGGGGAAGTGAGAAAGGAAGCGAGAGGTCGAATAGCACCCCATAGGGGTCCAAACAAGGAGCAAGAAAAAGGACAAAGAAGAAGAAGAATCAGAGAACAGGGAAGGAAGAAGAAGAAGAGTGGAAGAAAGAAGAGAAAAGGGGGGGAAAGAAAAAAGAGAGAGGAGAACAGGGGAGGACGAAGAGGAGGAAACGGAAAAGGGAAGCAGAGAGGGGAGAATGGGAAAGCGAAGAAGGGTAGGAGGGGTCAAGCGAGAAATGGGGAACAGAGACAGAACAGTTAGCAGAAAAGGAGGGAGAGGGGAGAGCCGCGACAAGAGAGGAACGGGAAGAAGCAGGGAAAAGCGGGGAAGAGACGGAGAGAGGAAGAGAGCAAGGGGTAGAAAGGGAAGGGGAGAGATACGGGGGGAAGAAGACGAGAGCGAGGAACAGACGGAAGGGCATGCCAGACAAAGCAGCAAAAAAAAGGAAAATGTAGAAAAGCAGTCAAAAAATGAAGGAAGAGGGGGGGGGGCCAAACACACCAGATCGAAAAAAAAAGGCAGAGACCACGGGCGCCGGTGACACCCCCCCGAAAAGGGAGCCCCCGAAACCCCAGCTCAGAAAGCGCGAGACCAGAAGGAACAAGACCATACGGAAAGGGAGAAGCGCAGGTGAGAGCTGCAGAAGACGAAAAGCCCGCGCCAGATGAGGGAAAAAGCCGCAAAAGGGAAGGGCCCCCGCCCCCCAAACCAAGATAAAGCGACCAAGAACAACAAGAGAAAGGCCACGTGTGAGCAGGTCAGGAAGGAAAAAAAAAAGGACGGGAGGGGCGGAGGGGGAGGAAGAAAAAATAAACAGCACGAACAACGATAAGCAAAGCAAGGAGGGACCGCGAAGAGAAGAGAGAGAAGGACAAGAAGAAGGAGAGAAAAGGAAAGAGAGAGAGAAAGAAAGAAGAGAGAAAGAGAGAGATGGAGAGAAAGGGAAGAAAGAGAGATAAAGAGAGAGAGAGAAGGAGAGAAAAAAAGAGAATAAGAAAGAGATAGAGAAAGAGAGAGATAGAAAAAAGAGAAAGAGAGAAAAAGGAGAAGTATTAAGAGAGAGAAGAAATAAAGAAGAGATAGATAAAAACAAGGAGGGGAGAACAAAACAGAGGGAGAGACCAGAATGCACGAGAAAAGTGTGGAAAGCGGGGCACAAAGGACGGAACCGAAGGACAGGAGTAAAGAGGAGAGGAAAAACAGGAGAATGGGGCGCGGGCCACGATGCATGCGTGAGGGGGGAAGGGAGAGTTAGGGCGCCGGGGAGGCAAGAAATCAGTGAAAGAAGACAAGCGCGCAGGCCAGCAGGACAAGAGCCACCCACGAGCAGCAAAAACACCGAACATAGGCACCACGGAAGGCACGGGAGAGCTGCAAGGGCACAGACCAGGAGGACAGGGAAACTGCCGGACCAGGCCAGCAGGGAAAGCAGAGAAAGAAACGCTGGAGGACTTAAGGCACAAATTAGAAACAGGGGGCCCAGGAAGGAGACCGAGCAAAGTCGACCCGGAGGGGCCCACAGGGGCTATGGCGCAGCTACAGAAAAAAAATGAAGGGACCGAAACTCTGCTGACAAAAAGCAACAGGCCGGTAAGTGCAAGATCAGGAGGTAGGGCTGGTGGAAGACGGGCGGGGGCAAGCGTGGGAGAAGTCCCCCAACCACCAGCACAGGCAGGCGCAAACAGGGCAAAAAAAATTGCAGGGCCAAAAAAAAGGCCCAGGCACTCCCGGTGCCAGTGCAGCAACTGTACACCGCAGTGCACCGGGCTGTCGGGTCGGTGACGGCCAGCGACGGCGTGACCGCACCCGCGTTGTCCGCAGCCTGAGCAGAGGGGGCGAAGAAGACTTAGACAGAGGGAAGGGCGGGGGAGGGAAAAAAACAAAACGGGGGGAGGGATAGGGAAAACACACCCGAAAGACACAACAACAGGGGGCAACGACACGGGACGAGGCCACAGAACCCTGGCGCAGTCTGAACAACGGAGAGGGAATGGCAGAAAAAAGCGCCGAAAAGGACGGCCGTCAGACATGAAGACGCGGGTTAAGTGGCAGGGAAGCGAGCGTGGACGACAAGGAGCGGAGGTAGAAAGGAGGGCGGAGAAGAGAAGATCAGCGATAGCGGAGGAAACGTACAGGAGCGGCGAAACCAGGGCAGACCTAAGCGGCAAACGCAGAGACCGCACTGAAGAGAAGACGGAGGATAGGCACAAGCCGCTCGTGACAGATGCGCACAATGACAGCTACAACGCCGAGAGCAGGCACACACACACCGAGCCAGTAGAAGGGAGGAATCGCAGGAGAGCCAACAAGGGAAGGCGGATGCGATGAGATGACAAACACGAAAAGAAGATACAGGGACCCAAACACAAGAAGGACGAACGCGCAAAGGGAAATCAACTAGAGTGACGGAGCGGCGGATTACAAGGCAGACGCCGCCGGAAACAGGAAAAGGATGCGGGCAGACCAACGGGCCCTGGATCGGCGAACGAGGGCAGGCGGGGGCGTGGAAAACACGAACGAAGTCATCAAGGGCAAAAAAAAACGGAGCAAATGCGGGGGGCTGGGGAAGACCTGCCGGGCGGCAAAGAAGGCAGGAGAGGCATACGGGCGGAAGGCGACGCACTGACCAGAAGCGAGAGCCCAAAGCGCGGCGGGCGAGGAGACGGAAGCGGAGAAGACGCAAAGAAACCCGGTCACATGTGCCGGGACGGAGAAGCGGGAGCACGCGGCCAACAGTGGAGGAGACCGGAAGTTAAGAGAAACGCGTGCAGGTCAGGGGAAGGCACGGAAGCAGGCGGGCAAGCAGGCCCCAAAGCCAGGGGGCAATAGAGGGCCTGGGCACGAGAAGAAAGACGGAGGGGGCAAGAGTGAGAGAGGGAAGCGATGAACCATGGAAGGCGTCCACACAGAACCGGTGCAGAGCAAAACAGGAGGGGAAAGAGTAGCCCCGATAGATAAGACGCCAAAAAAAAAAAAAAAAAAAAAGAGAAGAGAAGAGAGAAGAGGATAAGAAGAGAGAGAGAGAGAAAAGAGAAGAAAGAAAGAGAGATAGAGAGAGAGAAGAAAGAGAGGGAAGAAGAAGGGGGAGAGAAGTAGAGAGAAGTAAACGGAAAAAAAAATAGAGAGGAAAGAGAGAGAGAGAGAGACGGAGAAGAGAGAGAGAGAGATAGAAAGAGAAAGAGAAGAGAGAAGAAGAAGAGAGAAAGAATAGAAATAGAAAGGAGAAAAGAGGGAAAGATAGAGAGAGAAGAAGAAAAGAAGAAGGAAGAAAAAAGAAGAGAAGAGGAGAAAAGAAAAGTGAGAGGAGAGAGGAGAGAAGATGAATGAGATAGGAGAGGAAGAGGACAAGACAGAAGAAAGAGTAAAAGGGGGTGGGAGTAGGGGAGTTGAAAGGGAAGGACGAAAAAGACAAAACCGCAAAAGCCAGGGCCTGCAAGACAGTGAGAACAAGGGAACGCAGAGGGGAGGAAAAAAGAGATAAAGAGCCAGAGAGGGGGAGGGAAAAGATGAAAGGAGAGGGAACGTGCCCCGAAGAGGGGAAGCGCTGGAGCAAAGGAAAAGCGCACCAGCCGGGCGTAAAAGAAGAAAAGGAGGCTAGGCGACAGTCAGAGCACGCGCAAAAAGAGGGGCGGGGATGCCCCAAGGCAGGGGCCACAAACGTAGGCCGAGAAAAAAGGAGCAGGGGGGGGCCCAAAACAACCCAGATGAACCAAAGTGGAAGAAAAGCGGAAGCCGCAGGACCGCCGGCGAGGGCCGGAATGCACCCCGAGGGGGAAGAGGAAACAGGGGAAGAGAGGTACAAAGATGAGAGGGGCCGTATGGGAGGCGAGACGAGGGTTAAGGTAAAGAATATTAAGGAAAACGGGGAAAGAAAAGAAAAGAGACGAGGGGAAGAGGGCACGAAAAAGAGGAGAGGGAGGGGAAAAAAAAAGGAGGGGAGAGGAAGGGAATAGGAGGAAGCGGAGTGTTATTGCGAACTAGGGTGGAAGGAAGGAATGACGATCGGGAAATGGGACTGAAGTAGGAAGAGAAAAAGAGAAACAAAGAAAAAGAAGAAGAGGGGGAGGAAGGCGGGGGAAAGGAAGTGAGGAGGGGGGGGGGGGGGGTGAAGGGGCGGGTGGGGGGGGGGGAGTGGAGGAAGGGGGGCGGGGGGGGGGAGGTGAAACGGGGGCAGGGACCTAAGAAACGGAGAGGGAAGAAAAGAGAGAAGAGAGGGCGGGCGGAGGGAAGCGGCGGGGGGAGTGGGAAGAGAGAAGAAGAAAAAGGGGAAGAAGGGAGCAGAAGGAAAAGAGAGGAGGACGTGCGAGGGGGGGTGAGGGGAGGTGGGATAGGGCGCGAAGGGACGTTGAGGAGCTGGAGGGTAGAGGAAAAGGGGGCAGCTTGCCGAATGCGCCAGGAAGAAAGCGGGAACAGAAAGGAGAAGGTAGAGAGAAGGGAAGGGTGGACAGTAGAGGGGGGAAACAGGAAAGGAGGACACTGGGCGCAAAAGGGGAAGGGGACAGGAGAGATTGAGGGAGGAGCGAGCAAAGAGGAAAGAGATGCTGGGAAAACAGAAAGGAAAGAAAAGCCCCCCGCCCCTTCAAGAATGCGGGAAGCGGGCGGGAAAGTAACGTCTGTAGATAACCACAAGAGCGGCGGGCGGGGACGGGCCCGCCGCTGTGCGGAGGGAGGCGGGCCACTAAATAAAAGAAAAAGAGGAAGAAAGAAGTGAAAGAAAGTGTGAGCGCGGAAGACACGCCGAGAGGAAAAAGCGAATACAATGGACAAGAAGGGTGAAGGCAGAAAAGAAAAAAAGGACAAACGAGATAGAGAAAAGAGGGAAGGGGAGGGGGAGAGGGAGAAGGAAAAATGAAGGAGTTGGAGAGGTGCAGGTGAGAACACTCGGCTAGGCGGAGCCGGTAAAGCGGGCAAAGAAATGGGGCCAAACAGGAGAGGGCGGAAAACGGGCCGAACGGTGCCGACGCACCCGCCGTAAAAAGGAGGAGGGGGAATAGGTACGATATAGCTACAGAAAATATAGGAAGGTACATGGATGGAGGATAAGGAATGAAAGAGAAGAAAAAGGACAGAAGAAGTGGAAAAGGAAAAAGAAAGAAAAGTGAAAGTCGATAGACCGGGAAAAAAACCGGAGGCAAAAAGGGCAATGGGGCGAGGAGGGAAGCGCCCGACGGGAGGAGTGAGGCCGATGGCAGGATAACGTAGGACGAAGAGAAGTAGGAAAAAGAAGGGATAAGGAAAAGGAAAGAGAAAAAAGAAGTAGACGGAAAGAGAATGAAACAATGGGGTCCGAGCAACAGCAAAGGGGGCGACAACCCCGCCCGGCAGGGGGAAGACGAGAAAGACGGAGAAAACGGAGAGGAGAAACAAGAGGTGGGCGACCACAAGCCGGAAGGCAAAAAAAAAAAGGGGAAAAAAGGCGATGAGGCGGAAAAGCGGAGTACGAAGGTACCAAAGGGGTCCAGGCACCCCGCCCAGACGCGTAACAAGTAAAAGAGAAAAGGAGAGAAGCAGAGAGGCGATGCCAGGGGCGACCAAAAAAAGGCAAGTGGGTGCACCGCCCGGCAAAAGGGGAAACACGGGATAGGGGCAGGGCAGAATGAAGCCCGAAAGGCAAAACCACAGTCGAGGGAGATACTCGGGGGAACAGAGACCCAAAAGGACCAGGGACAAAAGGATCACGGGATGAGAGGAAAGGTGAAGTCAGAGCTCCAGATGGACGGAGACCAAAGCAGCTAGAGAAAGGGGAGGGTGAGGAACGGGAAGGACACGGCCGAACGAGGGGGAAAATAAAGTCACCAGGAAAAGGAAGCCGAAAAGGGAAAAAGCGAAAAAAGTGCAGGGGGGGGAGAGAAAAAAGAAAAAGAACGAGAGAAAGGGAGGAGACAGACGAAAGGAGGGAACGAAAGCTAGGGAAGGGGGCAAATGGGGAAAAAAAGCAGAGCAAAAAGCAAGGCGGAAAAGGGAACGAGGGGGGGGGGCGAGCGACCTCACCAACAAAGCAGAGGCCTGCCCTCCAGCAGACAAAAAACGCTGCAGGCGACACGAGCTGCAAGCAAGGGAACCCAACCGGCACGAGAGCCCGGGAGACGCCGCCAGGAACCGGTGAACGCGGAAAGAGCCGAGGGCGAAAGGCGAAAAACGAAAGGGCCACAACGACTGACCAGAGAGGGGCCCACCGCAAAGGAAACGGGGGAAAGTACCGGGGAAGGAAAAATACAGCCAGCAAAAAAGGCCAAAAAAAAGTATATACTGTGCTTCTAGAAAGGAAATTAATAGCACAGACAAAGAGACAAAAAAAGGGGCAGCAAGAGAAAGACAGACAGACAAAAAAAGGAATGGGAAGAAAGACATAAGAAGACCAGGAGAGCGAGGAAATTTGCAGACTTCACTTCGGGAAAAAGGGATAGAGAGAAAAAAGAGAAGAGTAAAAGAAAGTAAGAGAAGAGAGGAGAGAGATAGAGAGAGAAAAAGAGAAGAGGAGAGAGGAAGAAAGAAGAGAGAAAAGAGAAGAGGAGAAAGAGAGAGAGAAGAGAGCGACGGGAGCACAAACGTAGGGGCGGGCAGGGGCTGCGAGACACGAGGACGGACGGCAGCCGACAACGGGAAGCGCACCGAGCCAAACCACCAGGAGGTGCGGGCGGAAGGGGAGGCGCACGGTGGCTCGCCGCAGCAGAGGAGCGACAAGAAGAAAGGGAGAGGCCGCGGAGAGGGGGATGAGGCGGCGGAGCGACGAGAGCGACGACACTCAGTCCAAACCACCCAGAGGGTGCGGCGGAGAGGAGGGCGGCCAAAACAGCACCAGCAGCCGGCGGCAACGTTACTGGAGGCAAGGCAAAACGGACACCCAAAGCAAAGTAACGAACAATACGCGAGGGGAAGCTAAAACGAACATGGGCACACAGAGACGACGACCAAGAGCCGTGCACCGGCAAGACGGGAAGGACGGAAGAAAGACAGCCAGCAAAAGCCAAAAAAAAACGAAAAAGAAGGGGGAGGAGACGAGAGAGAGAGAGAGGCAAGACAGACAGAGACAAAGGAAAGAGGGGCTCAAGGAACAGAAAGGAAAAACAGGGAAAAATGGAAGGAAGGGAAGACAGAAGAAAGAACCCACAGAGCGATGGGAAAGGAACAAAAGAACGAAACGGGAAAAAATAGAAAGAGAGAATAGAAAAAAGAAGAAGGAAAGAGAGAAGAGAGAAAAAGAGAGAGAGAAGAAGAAGAAAAAAAGAGAAGAGAGAAGAAGAGAGAAGGCGACGGGAGAGCAACAGAGCGGGAGGGCGTCAGGGCGGCGCGACCAGCGTAGGGACGGACGCAGGCCGGAGCAAGGAGGCAACGCGATGCCAACACCAGAGCGATGGGGCGGGCGAGAGAGGGGCGACGTTGGGGGCGCCCCGGCCGGAGCAGGAGACGACGAGAAGAAAGACAGCCGGTCGAGGGAGAAGGGGGGGGAAGGGCGGCGAGGCTACAGAGCACGACACCAGGCCAAACCACCAAGGTAGGAGGGCGGGAGGGAGAAGAGACGACGGCACGCCAGGCCCAAAAACCAAAGGCACGACAAAGGCCGGAGAAGCGACAGCAAGGCTAGCAGCCAGCAGCAACAGCACGGCAGACAAACAGACAGGCCAAAACGCACCAGAGGAGGGGGGGGGAGAGGGTAGAGACAGGGAGGCGGCGGCGCGGCTGCCGCAGCACACGGAGAGCACAGACGGAGGTGGCGGCATGGCGGCACGGACCACGACAGACGACGCAGCGACAAGGGAGGCGCAAAGCGAGGGCCAAACCACCAGAGGGATGGGGGCGGAGAGGAGGGGCGACGGGGCTGCCCCGCGCAGAGGCGACAGAGCGAAAGAGAGCCGGCGAGGGGAAAGGGGAGAGGCGGCGGAGGCGACGAGAGCGACACACCACCAAACCACCAGGAGAGGGAGAAGGGTCGGAAGGAGGCAGGCGGCCAAAACAGCACCAGCACGGCCGGTGCAACTGCCGGACGCAAGGGCAACTGACACCCGAAGCAAACCAGGGCCCAAAAAAAAACCCCAGGAGCGACAACCGGAACCGGCCGAAAAGCGAATGGCAAACAACAAGGATGAGGGAGAGGAGAGAACCCATGCTTAAGCCAGAAAGAATAAAATATAATTTTAACAGTAACAGCAGCACTAGCAACAACAGCATAACTCACAATCTGTTTGAGGGGTGGATGGCCATTCGCAGAAGTTCAAGTCTCCACAAGAAAGCAAACGCAGAATTGCTAGTCTAAACCAGAAAGCTAAGATATTTGTTTACACAATTGCTTGATATATACAGAAAGGAAAGAATGAAGGACGAACATCATAGGAGAAGAGGTTTCCATCAACCTTTTCCTAAAATTCAACGCTGAATTCTCCTCTCTTCCGGGAGGGACATCTTGAGGCCCAAAAGGACAAGAATGGCCAACTTTTAAAAATTGATTCTTTTTTTTAATGAGATACCATCTCAATGTGTTAGATAATAAATGTTTCTAATATTTACTCTATTTTTTCAAAACCGCTATAATAAATATATATTAAATTAGTATCATGAAGGGCTAGTAGTTAATACTTAGTATTTACTTTTACAAAACATGTAAACAAAGCATTTTATATATATATATATATATATATATTATAATATATATATATATTATAAGGTTACAGTTATAGCATATGCTATAGCAGCATAGTATGTTGCTATTGGCTGGTTGCTAAGGGTTATTGGCTAAGTTAAAAGCAGCGAGTTGGCTAAGCGTGTTATACATGAGCATATTATTATTGTTGGTTATATATATATATATATATTATATATATATATATATATATATATATTATTATTATTATTGGTTATATATCTTTAATATAAATATAGTTATTATTAATATATATTAACAAGTATGAATGTGTTGAGTTATTATTGATATATTATTATTATATATATAGTTGTGTTATTATACATATTATTATTATTATTATTATTATATTATTATACATATATATATATATTATTATTATAATTAATATATGCGGAGAATAAATTGAATGAGGCCCAATATGGTTTTAGACCGGGAAGAGGAACCACCGATTTGATTTGATTTTTAGATTGAAGATGATGATTGAGAAGAGTTGGGAGTGGGATAGAGACATCTATGCTGCTTTTATAGACTTAGAGAAGGCATTTGATAGTGTGGCGTGGGAGAAGTTGTGGGAAACGCTTGGAAATCCGTATTATGAGGTTGAACCCAAGTTAATAAGAGTGATACGTGGTCTCTATGTCACTAGTAAGAGTGCAGTCAGAACCGCGTTTGGCTTAGGAAAATGGTTCCTTGTAGAAGCGGGAGTGAGACAGGAAGGAGTGCTATCTCCTTTGCTGTTTATCATTTATATGGATGGGTGTATCCGAGAGGTTGGTTTGGAGGAGGATGTTGGAATAACTATGGCATATGCAGATGATATATCAGTGGTGAAAAGTTGCAGAGCGACTCTGCAGAGAACGTTGGATAGGTGGGAGACATATTGCATAGAGAAGGATTAAAAATATATAAGGAAAAGAAGGAGGTGATGAAGATCTCAAGAGAAAGAGAGGTGCTTGACATCGTGCTAGAGGGGGAAAGGTTGAAGGAATTGGAAAACTTTAAGTACCTAGGTGTTACTGTAATAGTGGATGGAGAAATGGCCGGAGAGATTGAGGAGAGAATACACAGGTTTTCGAGGGGTGTAGGACAGCAGTATGGATTGCTGAAAAACAGGCATGTACCGAAGGTTGTTAAGGTTTTAATATATACGACAATACTATGACCTACTCTCGTATATGGGTCGGAAGCTTGGACCCTTACCACCAGAACAGAAAAGCAAGATTGTGGCAGCTGAAATAAGAGTGCTGAGACTGATAGCGGAACTGACGAGAAGGGAGAGAAGAAGAAATTAGGCGTGAGCTTGGAAAAGAGCCCATTGATTGGTTGATAGAGAGACAACAACTGAGGTGGTTTGGCCATGTCCGAAGAATGAATGAGGAGAGTTACCCTGCAAGATTCTACGACTGGCAGCCAGAAGGAAGAAGACCTGTTGGGAGACCAAGAAGAAGATGAAGGGATGGTGTTACAGCGCCGATAGCGAAGCGAGGAAGATCTATTGCCGAGGTGGAACAGGAAGGATTCTACCGAGACAGATCCGCATGGAGGGGCTTTGCAGAGGACAGGGCTGTGCCCTTATCTCAGCGCTTGGTGAGAATGGTGAAAATGGTGAGAATATATATATATATAAGAATATATATATAAAGAAGAAGAATATATATATATATATATATATATATATATATATATATATATATATATATATAAGTATACGTAAAAATAAAAAAATACCAAATAAATAAAATAAATGTGGGTCCTTGATTGTTTGAATTTCTTGATTGCAATTCCCCAACTCTGACTCTCATACTGACCTTTGGCCTTTTTTTCACGAGAATAGCAGTATATATACAAAGGTTATGTTGTTCAGCAGCAGCAGCAAGCAGCAGCAGCATAGGTTGCTAAGGCTGCTGCTGCTAGCAGCAGCAGTAGCAGCAGTAGCGGTTCCAAAATTGTTATAAGTTATATATATATATATATATATATATATAGTAAGTATATAAAGTGCTCCTAGCTCAGTGGTAGAGCACTCGCCTAGCAAGCAGGGGCACAGGTTTGAGACTGGGTTGAGCGAGAGAATGTGAGTTTTGTTTCATTATCTTTAGCTTCCTCCCCACTCAGACGTTAATGAGTACGATTGGTAGCGTGCTTTCTACTAACGGGAAAATTCTGAATCTCTGCGATAGGCCCTGGCTAGCCAGCGGATTAGTCCGTTAGGTCCAAAGCTACCCAAGGACCTTTCGTTGGGTCCGCCTGACAGGCGTTAAATCGTTCTACCTGGGGTTGGTGAGTTTGGCATATATATATATACATAGCAGCTTTATCCGCCGCCAAATGCTAAGGTTATGGCTACAAAGTATAGTTAGTTAGCATATATATATATATATATATAAGGTGTTGAAAAAGAAAGGTTATATATATATATATATATATATATATATATATCGTGTGAATACGTTTTTAAGTCTCGAGACATAACTGATAATTAAAATTATAGGGTTACCTTCTGATTATACCTTGAAGCTGATAATACAAAATGACAATTAAGTAAAAACTGAAAGTCACTCGAAAGTTTTTCACAATATGTATTAACCTGTCTTTGATAATTGTTTTTTTTTTTTCCCCATTTTTTTTGTCACCATATAATATTATATTGTTTATTTACACATATATTATTGGTTGAGTATAGCTGATTGTTATTGAAAGCTGATATATGTCTTGATATAGTTAAAGAAGATATATATTTATTGGTTATTATTATACATATATATATATATATATATAAATATATGTATAATATATATATTATATATATATTATTAAGGTTATTAGTTATATAGGTGATAGCTAGCAGCAGCAGCAGCAGCTATACGTACAGATGCACTAGTTTGTTGCGCCATGCTATGTTATAGCAAAGAAGAAGAAGATATATAAGGCTGTTGTTGTTGTTGTTGCTGCCATTATATATTATTGTTATATATATATATAATAGTTATATACATATATATATGTTATATATACATATATATTATATAATATATATATATATATATACTATATAAACTTTTATAATAATTTTATATTATATGATACTTAAAATTAAAAAAATAAATTTAGTGAACTAAATACGAGTATAACAAACTCTGAAGAAAATTAACTTCTTTGTAAAATATTTAATTAATAAATTTATTATTTTGCTAATTAATAAAGTTAATTTATGAATTAATTTACTATAATTTGCATTCAAAAGCAATTAAATAATAAATAACAATTTAACTGTTGCTGAGCGGTGGATGGTGCGCTCATTTTGGTGCGGTGGGGTACATTGCGGCACATGATATGAATGATCCGATGCGGTACGATAGTGCAGTGGTCTCCAAAGTGGGGTACGCGTACCCCAGGGGGTACCCAAAATGCTACTTAGGGGTACGCCAAAGAAGTAGGCTCACTATCACTTGCGAGTGTTTGATCGTGTATCACGTGAGTGAGAGGTTCTCTCAATGTTCGCCGTGTATTTTATTATATATTATATTATTATGTGCATATTGTTATATATTATATATTATATCAGTGGTGCCCAACCTTTAGTCTATCGCGAGCAAATTAAGAAGTTAAAAATTTTAGGCGAGCCACACATAGGACGACGACCACTAATATAGAATCATTAATTATATATATATATATATATAGCAGGTATATATAGCTATAGTTGAGCATACAGTATAGTTATATATATATATATATACATATATATATATATATATTATTATGTTATATATATTACATATATATATATATATATATATTATATATATTATATATATATGCTATATATATATTATATATATATATATATATATATATATATATATATATATATATATTATATATATTTTATATATATTACATATATATATATATATATAACTACCCTTTAACGTAGCTTCAACCTCTCATGCAGGCAACACGTGGGGAATCTCACAGGAAATCGAACTTAAGGCCGGCTATCCCAAAACCAACGCCACCAACGTGTTAGGTATATATATATATATATAGCAGTGCAGTAAGGTGCAAGCTCCTGTTAAGGTATATATATATATATATATATATATATATATATATATATATATATATACGATGCCACCATTCATGGGCAGGACCTTTTTCCAAAGGAGGGGGCAAGACAAAAAAAAAAAAAAAAAAGAATGAAAAGAAAATAAACAAAAAGCAAAGTAAATTCACCCAGTCCCTTGTCGATCTCACGCAATTCCCTCAGGCGGGCTTAGACGCGAGACTTAAAGAGAGGAAGATTGAATACTGCAGAAAAATGGAGGAAGGTAATTAGTTCAACAAAACAGATGTGGCTGGAAAGAAGGAGGCACCACAACGAGTAAACTTTGAGTCTCCAATATTCACACAATACTCATGTGAGAGTAAGGCACCTCTTGTGTTTACGAGGGCGACGCAGTGGTTGAGGAATGTGAGAAATGTGAATGGTCAATTGTCTCGAGCACCTGCCGTTGTAATACCTATAGAAAATGATTGGGCACCAATATCACCTCGCAGAGAAAGAGGGTTAAGGGAATTAGAAAGTGTTGGACAGTTTATTTGTCTCTTAGCCTTAGCCTCAGCACTATCCAAAAGGAGGGTGGAACCGGATCCACCCCAAATGTGATAACAGTATTCCATACAGGGGAGAATAAGACTGGAGTAGCTGAGCAGAAGAAAAATTCACGCAATCTGAACAGAATTCTCTGCTTCATTGAGACCATTTTAGCAACCGATTTGATATGAGATCTCCAAGACAATTCATTATATATGTTCAGTCCAAGAATATTTATGTTGTTTACAGGTGAGACATTAGAGCCGTCGAAGGGGATAGGAAAGTTGGGAGGTGTTTTAGAGAGGGAGATATGAAGAAGTTGAGTTTTTAAAGAGTTGAATTTCACAAGAATGCGGTTAGCCCACTGAGAAATCCCGACCACATCGGCAAGAATTGAATCGGAAAACTGTAGACGAGAGGCAACTCTAGATACAAACGAGGGAGCACATTTGAAATGAGTGGAGGAATGGAGAGCTGACTCAGCAGCATAAGAGTGAACAGAGTTAGAAGTCCAGCTAAGAAGACCGTTAAAGAAAAGTAAGAATAAAGGTAAAGATAAAACAGAACCCTGAGGAACACCACAATTAACAAGAAAGGAGAAAGAGGTTGCTCCATCAACAAGAGCTGAAATGGAACGGCCTGAGAGAAAACTAGACAAGAGTAAGCAAAGCGAAGAAGGAAATCCAAAGGAAGGTAGCTTAGAGAGGAGCGATGCGTGTCATAACCTGTCAGAAGTCTTAGATATGTCAAGCGCTACCACACAAGACTCCTCATAGTCCCTAAGAGCAGAAGACCATAGATCAATAATATATATAAATATATATGAGTGAGAAAGAGCAGCATATAGAAATATATATATATATATATATATATATATATATATATATATATATATATATATATATATATATATATATATATATATAATTTCTAAAACTATTTAATTTTTAATAAACGTGATAAATCTGAATACGCGATCGCGAGCCACATTAGAACGGTACGCGAGCAACATGTTGCCCGCGAGCTACGGGTTGGGCACCACTATTATATATTATACTCTATTATAGTATATTATATTATATTATATATTATATTATAGGCCTATAGGGGTACAACTTAAAATTTTCTTCTTCTTAGGGGTACGCGATCAAAAAAGTTTGGAGACCGCTGCGATAGTGTACAATGCGATGTACTTCAAATTAAAATGCTTGTGGTGCGGTGCATTATATTTATGGTGCGAGGCCTCCTGGTGGCCTGTTGTGCTGTGCGGTGCCTGGACAATCCTATTCTATGCCCATAAACTTTCTTAAATTTTTTTCGATAAACAAGTAGAAATCTCTCGCCAAAATCATTGTTAAACTCTTAAGGTGTGTGTGTAGGTGTGTGTGTGTTAGAGAGAGAGAGAGAGAGAGAGAGAGAGAGAGAGAGAGAGAGAGAGAGAGAGAGAGAGAGAGAGAGAGAGAGAGAGAGAAATGTGAACAACTTCAAAGTATTTTCAAGTTTTTACGGACTCTGAATCAATTTTAGGTGTTATTTTCTCCTTAGGCGTTTAGAGTAATAGGAACTTCAAGGTCGCCATCCTCTTTATATCTTATATATATATATTTATATATATATATATAGTTGGTTATATACATATATATTATAAAAGGAAGAAGCAGTTAAGTTGGTTAAGGTTATTATATATATTATAAGGCTATAGTATATATACATATGTTATAGCTTAGCTTATGGTTATTGGAAATACTTAGGAATAAAGCATATACTAATGCAAAAGTCTTTTCTATTGAATGTTTCACATTATATCTACACTAAAATCGATGGCGAGTGTCAAATTTATCAAAGTAAAGGGAATGATGTGGCACAAGAAGTGATATTTTGAAATATGGATGGAAGATTGAAGGATTATGCCCTTCTTTATAATATACAAGCATGTTATTTGGTAAATTACTTGCTTCTTGCGATCATTTATAAAATTGTATCTGTTGACCATTAGCTTATTGCATATTCAGCAACAAATAATGTATTTTGTGAAACGTGTTTTCATTCCAGTATTATTATTATTATTATTTTTATTATTTTTTTTTTAAGGGTAAAAATTTTAACCCTTTAGGGTGAAACTTTCAGAGGTTGTAACTGTTTTTTTTCCTAAAGAGAAACAGGTTTTTTAAATCAGGTGTAATAAACTAATTTTTAAAAGGTATTTTCACTAATAAAAAAAAAAATATAACAGGTGCGGCTGAGAAGAAATTATACTATTTATTACAATTATTTATAATCGGAAGATATTTAGTTAGAATAGATAATACAATTAATAAATTTATTAATTACGAGTTTAAAACCTGACAGAAAAATATTAAACAAATTAATTGACATTTTCGATGTAGAGATAAATAAATAAAATCCAGTTTTGAATTCTTTAAATTAAGTTTTAAATTTTTTTAGAGACGTTATATTAATAATAATAATAATAATAATAATAATAATAATAATAATAATAATAATAATAATAATAATAATAATAATAATACAAATAATCACACACACACACACACACACACAATAATAATAATAATAATAATTCAAAATAAGTAAATATTAAATATCTGTAATCTTTTATATATATATATGTTGTTGAGCGTATTGTTAGCAGTATATATAGTTATATAGTATTGTTACATACATAAGGCTAAGGCTGGTTGGCTGTTGTTGGTGCTATAGCTGCTGGCTGCTAAGTTATGCTATATATATATATATATATATACATATATAGCAGCGCAGGTGGAGCTGTGGTACTGATTGAATCTGTACACCTCCGACAGACGTTCTAGAGTCTACCGTGAGCATAATGTGTGATTTGCGTCATGCGCTATGCACCAGATACCAACCACCCTACCGTGGTGTAGGTTGATAATTGTTTGGGAGGAATATCATACACGGCGGGTACAAAGTAATACGTGTTGATGGGGTCCTTAACAGGACCAGGATACATCACGGACATACTGGAGCCATACGTCCTACCAAACCTTTATGTCGTTTCAACATTCACCTATGTTCTTTCGTCCATTGGGAGGTACCTTGTCGATTTAGCATATATATACATATTATTATTATTATTATTATTATTGGTTATATATTATTGGTTATATGGGATATTACATATTACATATTATTGTTGTTGGAAAAAAATGAAAATGATATGCTATTATTATTATTATTATTATTATTATTGGTTTCCATATTACATATACATATACACATATACTATACATGTTATTATTATTGGCTATTGCTAAGGCTATTGCTGGTTACGCCACATTACAGTTATTATTGGGTTAGCAGCTGGCGCTGGCATACGCAAGGCTGGTTGGGTTGTCATAGCAGCAGCAGCATATGCTGCTACAGCAGCTGTTGGTTATTGGGTTGGCTAAGGTTAATATATATTATATATATATAGTATATATATATATATATATATATTAAAAATAATAATAAAAAGTAAGTATTTTTTATGTTCATGAATTTCTATATATATATATATATATTGAAGGGCGCACGAAAACGCGAAAAAGCGTTTCAATGATAAATGCGAAAAACGGTTAAACACCCAATCCTGAACTGAAGTACACG
>JABUQX010133489.1:0-52620 GCA_015478945.1 Trachelipus rathkii | reverse complement strand
TAACCCGCGCATCAATCCAATTTCAAAAGTTAATTATTAAATAACAGGCACGACCACTTCAAGTCTTACGTTTTATCAAGAAAGTGATCTTCTATTTTAAGAAGAATACCGCATTCAATTATTTTCGCATAGAAGGCTTCTTGTACAGACCAACCTCAATATATATCTTTTAATTGGACACAAATATATCTTTTTCCTTCAGAATACAACACAAAGCATACCACGACGGAACATCCAATTATTCCACAAGATGGGGATATGTCAGGAAATAATGTGACAATTCCCGGAATTTTTTATCTATTATACAAAAGAAAGCAATTCAAGGAGAGATCGACAACTGAATCAGAACTGCAGACACAAAGGACGGTGAACCAATCACAAAGGCTGGCTTATTTCCAAGAACGCTAAGTCACAGAAACCCACACTCTCAGTTACGACTCTTCAAGTATAGAGAACTTCCTTGCAAAACTGCTAATAGGTCGACAGGTACCTATCGAAATCCTTGCTTAGAGGACTCCGCTGGAAGAAGTGTCATCACATACTTACCCTAAAGCGCGTCTGGTAATAGGAACAAAGCACAGTGGAATCTTACTAAAGACATTCAACTCAATTAGTACGACCCAAACAGGAATCGTCTAATGGCGCACTTCGTTAGTAATCAGGTAAGAGAGCAGAACTTGTTCGAATGATCAATCACAAACAGGTAATGAGTTCGTTTAAACAGGATACCCAATAACTCACATATCAATCTGGAACAGTACTAAAGTACAATACACCCAGAGGCAAGATGATTAGAGAACCAAAGGAGAGAACCAGTTGAAAACAAGATTAGACCTCTAGTAGATGCGCAAACATGAAGCGACAAAGACCTCTAAACGGGACAAGATGAACGCAGATAAATGTGTTAAACAAGTAAGAGGTAGGCCTAGGCAACACAGGGGGTTGCCCCGAACAAAGTGAATCTGAGTGCGAGCATACTAGGCATGGAAATAGATATAGCAATACAAGAGAGGGAAAATAATCTCTATCTGAGGAGGACGAAAGGATGCGCAAGAATGTCACCACGTGCGAACAGACACAATCCTGAACAGTAAAGGAAACAACACGAAAGGACAGTGCAATCCAAGAACAAGTCCGAAGCAGAGGAAAAGAATAGTGATTTCACGACTTCAACTTTGAAATAGGATTGCTCAATATATTTAACTTAGACAAATTTCTAGCCACTTTTGACAGAAGCTGTGAAGTGTGCACAAGTGAAGTCTCAAAACATTGGCGAAGCGGCGAATAAACTAACGAGAGAGAAGGGAGCCGGAAAAGCGTCAGAGCGTGAGAGGATTGAATTATTCCTCGTGGTCTCGTGGGCACACGCTCGCGGTGGGCGGAAGAATGGAAAAAGGAAAAGAAGAGAAGCGACACGGAAGTCGGTGGAGCAAGATTCCCAGCCAGGTGTATCTAGCGAGTCTCCCAACTCTCCTGACGAGCGGCGCGGGTAAACATATACCGGCAGTACGTCGTCTAGAGAGTTGGTAGGAAGTGTAATACATTGTGGAAGTGAAAATGCACATGTGCGGCGTTGGACGTACTACTCCGGTAAGATATGGATCGAACACGAGGTGAAAAGACAACGAGTCACTTCTGTTACTGGGGAAGTCGTAGGAAGAAGATGGCAGGAGCAACGCAAAAGGCTCAAACGTAGGCACTGAAAAAAGAGGAATAGACCGGACGCAACGGCCGTAGGGGAACGTCCACGCGACGACCACCACCGGGACGACGCCCCGAACACAATGGGAGTGCTGACGGGGCGCACATGATGGGGGAATGTAAACTCCAGCTGGCGCGTGCATGAGTGCGCCGGCGTTCGTGCCACCTCGGCTGGGACTGCTCGGCCAGACGGCGGGGTGTCCGACGCAATATAACGCCCTGCACAGAAAGCCTCGCGGCGCATCGCATAGTGGACCTCCACCAGTGCGAGGAATGAGACGGGCGATATCACCCCCGTCGTGAGGCGCTCACGGGGACGGGTACGAATTGTGGCAAGGACTTCGCACAAACTGATTGATTCAAAGTAAGAATTCACCTTAAACAAATGGATAAAACATGCCTTAGAAAAGGATACTGCAAAAAATCGAGATACCACAGATGAGACCATGCAATTTGAAAAATCCGAACACATCGGGAGACTTGCAATGTCGCAGCTTCACACAAAGCACCAATACAGAACTAAAGAACCTAGTTTATACTACAGACTACGTATATTGCGAGATACGCTACAGATAATATTAAAGATAGAAAGCTGATCGATCCAATCATAGACGAACTTAAGTATAATTAGCTTGAGAACATATAGAGTAACGATCAAAATGATAAAATGAGAGCAGAGTATAGATCCGGCAATCCACCCGCAAGTAGAAACATACCAATGGCCCTGACCTTTTCAGGACGACACGTGAGACCCCTATATGTCCTAACTCGATCAAAAAGATCCGATTACTACTAGAGTAAGTATCGACGAGTGTGTGGAGAATTAAGCGAAGATAACGAAAATACATGAGGAAAAATAAACCCTGACTAAGTTAAATTATTAAAAATGAGACGATGAAGTATAAATCGAAAAAAATACTATCTACTGAAAATTATTTATTTTCTTTTATCAGAACATTTCTTTGATTAGTGTGTAACCTTTCATTAATATCTATAGATATAACACTAGAACGAGCTAGGGAATAAATTGTATAAAATATTAATATCTCATACATAGGATTAAAATATCGATATTTTTGTCATGATATATTCAGAATATATACTCCAAGCACGTAATTATAACAATATAGTACACTCACTAATAGTTTATATTATAAAAGTGAGGATGATTATACTGGAGAAATTTAATAACGCTACATAATTAGATTGAACCCATTAGTGATATGAAAAAATAGTGTTAGTTTTTGTTTTGCAACAGATGTACACCGAATGCGGGCAACTAGATTCGCCCATGATGCCGATCGGGGTGTCGCCGACCTCCGCGGTGAAACGACCTAGGCTAAGGGTGCAGATATGCGAGGTTTTCACACGGAATCGCACCCCCGCTATGCGAGATATTTGGCGCGGTGGCGCACGGTCACCTGCACCGCCCCACACGCCATATAGCCGCCTATATTCGATATTTTGGAATATAAACGGTTATGCCCCAGATGTAACTGTTGCCCCTTCACTGGTTCTTGATCCCACCTATATTCTCAGATACTCACATACCCGCCGGCCATGAGTTCCTAATCATTGACACCAGTCATAAATGAAAAGGATTAACTATCCATAACGTATATATATACTACCCACCAGCCATATTCAACTCACCTATAATAATAATACTACCAGAGGATGAAGCGAAATTAACTGTATCAAAAAACGTATATGAAGCCATTAGATATATAATATACAAAAAATAAAACAAGTTGATTTTGATTTTTTACCTACACCACTTTGTAGAAAGAAAGTTAAACCGGATAAGAACACATCTAAGGAATAAGATCATATGCACACTACTTTAGATACACTTCGGTAAATAAACGCATCTATTTGAGTAAGCTAAATATTCGTAGTCGCTGTTAACTATATTATTATAATTAAGATGTAATAAACACACGTAATTTCTTCGCGAAAGGTTACTATATATAGTCGAATATATCATATATTTGATAATAAATATACCGGGGTATACTTTATATATCTACGTATAATTAAATCACGAGCTGAGAAGTTTCTGCACTTTCTCACCTAATCTCCAGACGAGCACTGTCAGATTGTTCGTACGAAAATTTCTCCAAAACGCCTCTTGTCCAGTCCACATCTTAACGCCTTCTACATCCGAACGTTCCTCCTCTTTTCCCATTCCGGCGCAAGTGCCTCCATTCTAACTTATAGGTCGCACCATTCATTCTCACACGAGAGACCATCTCGCATATAGTCTTCTTCACCTCGTGCTCCTCCATCCTCTATGACGTCCGATACCACCGCCGCATCTTCTACTCGTCCAGCCACCTCATAACAATAACTAATGTCAAAAATCTCCACTCCAAAGCTCTCCTTACACCCTTTAATATCTTCTCCTATACCTTCCTCACTTCTCCTTCTCGTACACCTCCCTAGCAACTCCTCTAATTCTCACTCAGTGAGTTTCCGCAACAACGTACGCTATCTCTCGACGCCCCAACCTTGCTCTTGCACTATATACATAATATGAGGAAGACCCACCTACTAAGTCCGTACATCAGTAGTTGGCGAAGTGTAGTACTTTGTAGTACAGACCATTCATGATCTTCGGGCGCGAAAGGCTGTTCCTTCAACCAAGAGGAACATCAGTCTGTGGCCCAGTAAATGCCTAAGGCTGCTTAATGAATGTTATTGCTACCAAACATTTGTGTCTCCTCGCACATTACACAACCACACACACTGTAAAACGTCTCACTGTATGCTTATCCGAGAAATGTTCGACGCGCCAATTCTAGGCATCCAGAGACAACATCCTAACTCAGCCGCAACGATGTAATCAAAAGCGATCACCTCCGTCTTTGTCCCTTACGTTGGATGTTTACAATTACCCCTTTTGCCGCAATGAACGCTTATTGCATTCCAGCACCGGCCCAAAAGTTGGACACAAGCCGCCTGAGAGTTGTTGAAAAAACAGAAATACCGCAAATCACTGAAGACAGTATTCCCGATATGTCTATAGACGATATCTATCCCTCACTCTGTGCGAGCAGATACCCAACAGACTGACTCAGTTGTAATTATTGTAAATAACAGCGAGATGGGATATGACAGCACGCTTCATGTGTCGTCTCACCCCCCCGTTCGGACACACACGAATTCGCCCTTCTCACATATCATTTTATGTATCTTCTGAACTAACGAAAGAGCACTGAGCTTTACATAAGCTAATGAATTACTAGTTCTTATCGATTTTAGACGTATATGCGCTATGGTAATAATTAAAATATGCGTCTTAGGTTTTAGCGCATGTCCTCCCACAAAATACAGACTCCTCTGGCACTCGAAGTCTTAAGACCCTCCTTCTAAGGATCCACACGAGTAGCCTGTGCTAGCATTTCCCGAGTAATATCATCCTACATCTGCCGTATACGATCGTCAATATCAACAGTGTACATTCTACCAGATAGCCTCTCTCGTCGAACACCATTCTGCACTGCACAGACTTGCGCTGCACTGGGATCTATATTATACTCTATCCGCTACTAGTCGCTATTCTCCGAATACTCTCTCAGCGGCGCAGGGGCGAACAATTTAATGTGCAGCCGCTTAATGACCAAAATCAGTCGGAGAGCGTTTTCTTTAGAAGACCGATCACAAGTGACGATGTAATAATTTACACACACCACAGTAAGTAACCACGGCATCATCTCGCAACACCAATAAACTGCAAGCCAAAGAAATTTAATACTATCGTCATGCCAAATCTCTGTGCAGATCATCCATTTTCTTTCCACGCATCTTCACGCCTAACTACAATCTTTTGACCAACTTTCTTCCGAGCGAGACCACCTTCCTTTTCTCTTCGATATGTCCTAGCCCACAGCACTTCACTACTCCACTCCGTACTGCTATCAAATTTTTTTGAGAGCTCAGTCTATTCTCCGTCCAATAGACCCCAAAAATCATACAAATCTACTTGCGTCATATCTCAACCTACCTATCTGACGCCGTCCTCAGATACTAATATTCAAAAGAATCACCTCCATCAGCTTCTATGCAACAATGAGCCAAATTGTACTCGCTTATCTCAACTTCACCTACTCTAATAGACAAAAGCTCGGTTCGACGACAGATCACGCTATTTAATTTCATTCCCAATTACTTTCTTTTTGTTTCCTTCTACAAGTTCTAGAATATGTAATCATGATATATGACTTCGTAAATAGAGGTATATCTGTTATTCATAGAAAGCGCTATTATCTTCCTTTCTATTTGGAATTATTAGTATTGCTTTCCTCGAGACTTGGTTGACTTTATTAAGCAAAAAAATAAATCGAATATTTTGATTCTAAGCAATCGACATCCAAGACGGTTGCGCCTGACAGAGTGTCCCCACCTAACAAATATTTGACTGAGTGCCATGTGAAGCTAGTAGTAGTTTTGCGTATTTATACTTTATACTTAGTCAGGAGGGTTATCAAATAGTGCTTTTCATTCTCGAGAATTCCTCCTCCAAATCTCCATGCACGTCCTAAAAATTCGTCATCACCAATCAACCCCCGACAGCTAATTCTATCCGAGCGATATCATCAAACTTAATTAACAAAAAAACAACGGCCATGTAACGACAAAATGAAAATTACAAATTAAAAATATACAAATAAGTAAAATATTAATAAATGTAAATAAAATAATATAAAATTCGAATTTCTAGTATTCACTAATTTTCACCACGAAATTTCACATTTCACGGATTTTCTTATTGATTATTATATATATATTTCACGTATTTTATTTATATGAAAAACACGTTTATCAATTTATATATACACAAAAAAGTATAATACAATCATTATATGACGATCTAGAATTATAACATATGCACCTTTTCTCAATATAAAAAATTTATCTATATATTTGATGGTTGACTTAATATTTTTTTGAATTTGGAAAAGTTTCAAGATGACCATATTGCTGACTACCAGTTTAAAAATAATTTTACGCTTAGAAACTGAAAGCCAGGAGTGTAACGCACGGGTTTTTTCGATCCTACAACTGGTTGAATTACGCGTGAATAAACATTCGTCATTTCTCTCATTCATTAAAAGACTTCTATCAGGTTTAATTAAACACCTTAAATATAGTCCGCAAGATACACGCACACTATACTAAAAAGAGCTAAAAGTAAAATGGGGTGGGGCTTAAAAGGGTTTCGAACAACAATTTGAACAAATCGAACATAGAGAGAATAAAAAATTGTCTTAAGTTAAAAATAAATTAAATAAATAACTTATAGAAAAGTCGGTTCGACTTATCTCTCAAACTTACACGGCAATCTCCACTTAGAAACTATATATTTTCTTTTCACTAAAGTGTTCTTTGCTCGAGGAATTTGCGGAAAAAGTATAATTGAAGAAAGTACAATCTTTTTTGAGTTTTCATAATTCAACACGAATCTCCTCGAGTTTATTCATGACAAAAATCCGTTCTGCCAAGTCATGTAGAAGTTTCTTCCGCTAGAATAGGAGTGAAATTACTTATCTCTGCTTTGACAGCACCTTGAATGAAAATGAAAAGAAAAAAACAATCTATATATATATATAGTTAGCTAGGAGTAATATAATAATAATAAATAAATATAAATAGATAATTAATAATAATAATTATAATAGATTAATAATAAATAATAATAATAATAATAACTTAACATATCATTGCACAGGTTCTTATATAACTTCAAGAATTTGATGTCGCGTTTGTTTGCGAATTGAGGAGGAAAGAACATAAAAAATCTCGAGTTTATGTAGAAATTTTTTCCCCTTTTGGCCCATTTTTTCATGTAAAGCCACCGGAGGAATGAAAATATAAATAGGAAAAAATATAACTGTAAATCAAATCCAGTTAATTTTTTTATAGACGAATCCAAAGAAGAACTCGACAATAAACTTGACTGGTATAGCTTTGTTTCAGTCACAGAGAGTAAATCAAATTTGAATAATAATAAGAGGAAAATTAAGAAAGTTATTAGAATAATAATAATAGCCAAGTAAGTAATATAAGAGAAATACAAAACAAATATTATTCTCAGAACTATAAACTAAATTTGATAAGATAATACAGAAATATATATATAATAAAATAATAGAAAAACACAAAAACAATAAATATTTACTACTTGCACGGGTCTTCAGAAACTTATGTTTCTGCCTATAGCCTTTTCTTTTCAGTCATTCCCAGACGAGGAGAAAGGGAAGGAGCAAAAAGGAGAGCGTATACTTAGCCACTGTTGGTTAAATGACGCCAGCGCACAAATATGCGCCCCTCGGGTTGCCCCTGTCCAGGTGTAAAGCACCATAGCACACAAAAAGCAATTAAACGCGAGATTCAGACTCATCTGCAACAAAAGCAAACACCAGAGATTGATTTCGAAATGATTAGATAGATAATATCATAAACCTAGAATTATATAGAGAATGAACACATTTATATATTAGCGAAAATCAATAAATAAATAGATAAGATAAATAGACAGACAAGTCGAAAAGAACATGAATAAATAACATAAATTTAATAATAAATAGAATAAGTAATAATAATAAAAATATTAGGTTTACATAATAATTACTGAACAGACGCAAAATATAAAAGTATAATACTAAATTAACTGATATACATATAATTTGTTCCAGCAACAAAAGTAAAAATTAGGGAATAGAAAAACACATAATTAATAATTTTCGTATTACCACTTAGGTTAGTATTTAATACCTATATATAACTCATAAAATTAAAAAACTTTCATCAGCTCTTCGGTATAAATAATACCCCATCTATATATTTCTTATTTGTGTCTCTTTCTAGGCTAGAGATATTAAAAGTACTCACACTTTATACTTGTCTATTAATCAAAAAACCAATCAAAAATCAAAAAAACTAGTATTAAATCGAAAAATAAATATATATGAGAGAAATAATAAACTTATACCTTTACTTGACTAGTGTTTAAAATCATTTCTTGTTTTGATTCATTTCTTGCTCTTAAATATATTAGGAATACTTTCATACTTCTCGTTTCTTATTCTTTTTCCGCTTCTCATCTTCTGAAAAAAGAAATACCTTAGATATATTCTAGCGGATGTATAAAAAGAAGAACTACCAATTCTGTTCGTTAAATGTGTTAAGATTTTCTTTATATAAATAATCGGAACTGTAATTGTATATAAATGCTAGTGTGGCGGTCTGATTTTGCTAAGATGCATCGAACATACAAACTGTATTACGAGTTTGAAAGAAAAGAGTACCACATTATTAATTAGCAAGGAGAAATAAACAACTGAGTAAAGAATTATTATACATGACAATACCCTATTTACGCAAATGGGGAAAACTTCAGAACTATATGTATGTAATGAAAATCACTATTGATCACTACATAGAAACTAGGAGATATACACCCATAAGGGATCAGTCAAGAGCGGTAATATAAAATCCGCAATTTCAGGCTTGCACGAACTAGCCGAATGCTGATCAGGATCAGCAATTACAGAGTGGACGAACTCGACGAGCAGGATCAGAACTCAGATTGACGGCAGAAGCAGTATTCATGTAACAGATGTATTCTCAAATACTTCTACACTCGAGGTAATTAATTGATTAAAAATAATAATAATAATAATAGATAACTCTTATAATAATAATAAAATTCAGAACTTAAATCATATAATAATAACATATGAAACAACAACAACAATTAAATCAGATAAATAAATGAAATAATAAGTGAAGTAGAAAGATATAACACACAGTAGTAATTATATCTAAGAAGTAAACAAGATCACAGCAAGACAAGCACACAAGATTAGCAAGATTCATGAGCGAAATATCAATGTAGGTAGTATAGGACCACGATGATAGACCAATCGCGGCAGAAGCGGAGCGATAATCAGCGGACCTGAGATTCCTGGCAAGTTCACTACCTCGGTAAATTAATTAGAGATACTAATAATAACTTATACAATAATCTACATATAAGAGTAATAATTGCACGCACAGGGAGCCAGCCAGATTAACACAATCTCGAGCTATAGTCAGATTGTAGTCTGTTCACGCCGAAACACGGGTGACACAGAATTCAAGACATAACGATATGTCACAGCAAAAGATAATCTCATAAACATACACAACCTCGAAAAGAAAGAAAATACCGAATAATGTCATTACACACTAAATTAAAGTGTCGCATTGGGTTGACGAAGAATTGGACTCGAACTCACATCGAATTTTGAAGCTCTCGTGAATAACTCTTCTGTAATATGTAGAAGAGTTTGCGTGCGGCGAATCATAGAGTAGACTATTCTATAAAGAGGAGAATTATTTACAGACTCATAACACACGACGATGCTGCAGTCTGTATCGAAAAGAAATGTAGCATTCTTAATTCTTTAATAAAAACAAATGCAATACCATAGCTTGAAATAAACAGAAATAGGAAAATAACTTCAATGAGCCTTATTAGAAAACGTTCTTGTTAAAAATATTACAGCAATGTAAAACATTAAAATTTTGAGACAAAGCCACTAAAAAATTTTGATAGCGATGGAAAAAGAATACAATAGAAAGAAATAAGATTAAAAAAAATGAATAAATGTCTGAGACCAAAAAAACACAAATAAAGAGGTACTACCCAAAATAAGTAATTGATGACGGAGAATAGATTCTAGAATGTATCACAGAAATAACTATATAGACTACACGAACCAGAATAATTGAGGGGTAGGCGCAGGCTAATCCCGGCCGGCGCACGTACAAGATCATGAAGCACAAGATTCTCATCGGCGCGTGCAACAAGTCATGAACGGCACGGAAGGACATACAAGAATCGATGTTAAGCGAGAAGACAAGAAGTCAAGCAAGTCAAGCAGGAAAAATATTGACAGACGTACAAAAACGTCTCAAGCAATGGAGACGAGCAGCAAGCAAAGATCATCGTAGAACAAGCCGTAGCCACAGAGCACGCAGAGTCCGATGAGAATGAAATGTAGACTTAAAAGCCACTGTGACTATTGTGTTGCACAAGATCGCACAAGATCACCGCTGCTATGTGATTTTGATGTTAAAGCATTAGTGAGAAAGAGACATGAGCCGAGTCACCCGACACGCGGACGTGGACATAGCCTAGACGGAAGGTTAATCATACTTATTTTCATGAGCCAGACGAAAAACCCATAATTTAGATACCACGCACACACACCACAGGCCACAATAATAACGCACTATACACACACACACACAAGAAAAGATTGGAATGATATATGCTCGAAAAATCGGCCACGCACAGTGTCAAATACCACATTCGCTGGAGTAGGCCTATTACGCACAAACATCTCCAGCCTCTTGCCTGCTAGGAAAGAAGAACCTGCGTGTGTGTCAGCAAAAAAAAGTGGGCAGCAGTCCCCGGATCGTTGCATTCGACTTGCATCACGAACATGACTTGTGGAATGAAGAAACTAAGATAAAAAGAAAGTCTCACATGAAAAAAAGAATAAAGAAATAAAAAAAGAAAAAAAAAAAATTTATAATGATAATAATAGAAAATGTCAAGAAAGAAAATATTTATTAGAATTTTGATAAATCAAAATAAACAAAACAACGAAAAAGGCGTCAATACGCAATAGATGAAAGAGATCACACACCGAGGATCACTTACAGAATTAATCCTCAAGGGATTAAGAACGAACTGCAAGATAAAAATTGTCGAAATTTAAGAACACTGGCTGTTGGGGAATTTTTTTTCCAACCGATAGTTCTGCCACGGAATCCATCAAAGAAATCACCGCAAAAATCCTCGCCAAACGATATTGATTGGTTGGCAGAAAGAAACTCGAGCTTGCACGAACGAACAAAGACTTAATCTCATATTTCCATCGAATGCATAATCACGCAACACCAGTTCTAATGTATCATTAAAAAGTAAAGCTAGTGTCGAAATTGATAATCGAAATCGAAGAATAAAAACCGGAGATGCTGAGAGCGGATTAGAGAAGATGGAGCCGCAAAGAAAATTTCGACTTGCCTCGGATTGCAGCGTGGGGTGGGTCGACGGCAAAGACTTCCGAGACTCGAAATTGTGATGCGGAAACATATGAGCGGTTAAACTTTATTCTACTGCCGCAGGTGAAATTGAATAAGAGAATCTTTACGATCGTGTTGAATTCGCTGAATTCTAAAGGTTTTAACATCTTCGACCCGAAGAAGAAAGAGACACCGGCCACCGAAATTACGAAGACGAAGAAAAAAAAAATAGTTGATAAAAACAATCGCTAACGAATTTTTTAAATCCACTAACGGTTAAAGAAATTGACATTACTATTGGGGTTATATTTTGTGGTTGTGAGTATGTAGTTTCTCCGGTCCTTCTCCATCTAATGGTTTAGCAATTACGCTCTGCTGCAGATAGCAGCGCCGTGAGCGTTGAGTTACATCTGGCTCGTGGACCGCACTCTGTTTTTCTGGTTTTCATTCATCGTACTATTGTAATACCTTAAGGAAGACCGAGGGAAAAAGTCAAAAATTCGAGAGACAAATTATAGAGATATACATTAGATATATCGATTAATGTAGTGCAAAGCAATGTATATAAAAATAAGAATAACGAGACAGACAAACGAAAATAAAGATATAACGACCACGGAATGTAAATTATCAGTTAGATATAATGAACCATCATACATTGCTCACGAAAACGCATGACAAACAAAAAAAATGATAAATCTCCAAAGCCGCTAAAATCTAACAAAATACTAAAGCTTTTTCATTTATATATTCCAATATCCACATGAATGAGCCTGGAGTTTGATCTTGGATTTAGAATAGGTTTAAGTAGGGAATTTCCCGATTTATCAGCGTCTAAAATGTTAAAAACACGGTAAGTTGCAAAATAAATCAAGATAAATTAATATAAATAAAATACATTACAGTTAACGCAAAATGAAAGTAAAACATACCAAGAGGCAAGGCAAAGTTAGATAAGGGAGTCTCTCATTCTTTATCCACCGACCAGTATATCTTAGAAATTGAAACTTTATCGAACGATAACTGTTACCTTATCACCTCGTTTCCCTATTTTTAGAGTAAGAAGTTCTAATTGTTTAAAAATAGTTTTTAATTTGCATACGAATTTAAATAAGGATGAATAATATCATATATATCAAAAAAAATATTTATTTAATACAAAATTATGTTAACTTATAAGTATGATCAACTATTCTTCAAATTTCTACCATATACTCTCTTCAGTGCCTCTACTATCCTTTTTTTTTGCCTCAATAATATTATTTTACCAGAAGTTTCAACTCTTCTATCTCTCTTCTTCTTTCTTTTTATATCTATATAATATATTTCAACCTTCCTCAGCTTCTTGTTTTACAGGGACTTCAACTTCTTCTTTTCTTCTGCTTCATTTCTTTATCTTTACCATAAGTTCAACTCTATTCTTCAGCTTCTTTCTTTTATCTACCAGAAGTTTCATATCTCTCTTCATCTCTTTTCTTTCTTTACCAGAGTTCAACTTCTTTTCTCACTTCTTTCTTTTGATCCTTAGGAAACGTTAATCCTATATGAAAGTTATTCTACCTTTATAATTGCAACTTCTTTTTCTTCCGTTCCTTCTTTATACCAGAATCTAAAATTTATTTATTTCGCTTCTTTTCTTTATCTTTACCAAAGTCAATTCTTCTTCTTCGGCTTCTTTTTTTTCATACTTTAAAGTTTAAACTCTTTTCTTTTGATATGTAAATTAAAGTTTCAACCTTCTTCTTTTTCTTCAGCTCTTTCTTGATCTTTACCAGGGTAAAGATTTTCTCGCTTCTTTGTTATCGGCGTCTAAAATTTAATTCTTCTTCCTTCCTTCTCTCTTTTCTTCTTGATCTTACCAGAAGTTCAACATTTTTTTCAATGGTTTTCTTTATCGCAAAGGTTTAAAATCTTTTTATTTATTTATTTTCTGGAATAAAAAATAATAAAATATAAATTGATAAAATAAATAAATATAAAAAAAAGCATAAAGGGTCTGGGAATCCCTTCACCTCGTAGTGCATACTGAGCGAGTGCGTCAAGTGAAAAAGAGGTGAGGTATAGTTGATCGTCAAGATTTTGGCTTTGTATCAGTTGAGAATACTTAAAGTCGCGTCAAGTCTGTAAGGAAATCAACTAAAATGTTCAAATGAGAACAGCGAATCGAATTTTTAGAAAACGAAAAACGGGCGCATGATACGATGTGTTTTCTCCACGTTCGCCCACCTTACTGACAAATTATATCTATTATAAATGAATATATTTTTATTACTATACATATATAATATATCTTTAATAAAAAACTACATATCCTAAATATATCTAATATATATAAAATATATGTAATGGGCCCGCTTCTACAGTTTTATGTTACCATTCCATACCCTTCCAATGTATCTCCCTCTCAGCGAGTGGTGATTGCGATGAAAGTTATTGATTCTAACATAGAATGGAAATTCGGAGATGACATCTTACACAACCCTGGGGCAACTCAAATATGTATAACTAATACAAAGATAATATCTTCAAGTTATACTAATAACAATGACCACTTTATCCTTTAATGCTTATATTCACGTCCATTATAGGTTATGTATAAAACAAAGTATAGACAAAATAAAAAATAAATTGCAATCTGATGCTGTAAATATTCATCATACATGTAGCCAAATTATTCTGCTACTTACACATCTTTACGATTTATAATTTAAAGGATCCCCGCACAAGAGTACTTGACCTGCTATTAACTTTCTTGCATATCCTTTTAATTGTAACATTTTCCATATAACTTTTAAATATTATGCAATTAATTATTTTTGCGAAAAGCATTATAAACTGCCATTGATCCGCGTCGATCGAATCTTGGAGCAGTTCTAGATTGAAAACTCTGAATCAAAAATTGGATCACACCTGAACCATTAATTCAGACCGATCTAAACGAGACTTATCAAATTATCCCTGGCCAGATTCGTATCCAGCTTATTCTACCTCGTCTACTGTTCTTGTCTCAAATCCTGCGCCCACAACCAGTTGTAAACTTACATTGACGATTGACTAGCTTAGAAAATTTGCTCTTCCTTCCGATGTAATGAGCTCTAACGCTAATATCAACATCAACAAATAAAACATTAAAGTAAAGTCCACCATTGCTTATAAACGTATTTAATATATCGTAATTGCTAGGAGGACAGATCCATTGTAATATTCGATTATTTACCAATAGATGTCGACTAGTAATATATATATAATAATAATAGATATAATATAATAATATTATTATAAAACCATTAATACTATAACAATAATTTATAATAAGATAATAATATATATAATAATATATATATATAAAATATAAATAAAAGAGACTCTCCTTACTATAATTTGCTTTAATATTTAAAAATTATATGAAAAATTTTCTTTAAAAAACAGAATGCAAATACAATAATTCTTTTGTTATAAAAACATAATAGTATATAGTATTGCAGAGTATAGTAATGCATGCTAATATCGACTTTTCAGTACTTAGTCAACATACTGATTGGACATAATTCCAATCTGTGAAAGTTTTATAATTTTATTAAATATATATATAATTGAAGATTATAAGTTATTCAAATTGATGTAATATATAAGTATATTATAATAATATATATACTATAATATTAATATATATATATATATAGGAAACTCTTAAGAAGACATTGTGAAGAAAAAAAAAGTTTATAGTAATCTTTATTGAATGGTCCTTAAAACTTTTAGCATTGGATAAGAAGACGAAGTAAATTTATACAATTGATCATTAATAATTAATTATATTAAAGTGTATGAAATATGTACGTTTGTCCAAGATTAATGCACCGGAGTCTTATTTTGGAATACTCATAGAAAATTCAGTGTTATGCTAGCAGGGAGACTTAATTATTTAAAAAATTACAATGTATTGAAAAAAGATATTGCATATGTTCATTTAATATTTATTTATGCCCATTTATAGGTATAACACCCCCACGGCAAGAAAATATAATAATATATAATATATATAATAAAAATATAAAATGCTAATATATAAAATATTTGTGACACTAACAACTAACATATTCTGATCTTATCTAACTAACCTAACTAACTAACTTAATATCCTAACCTTTACTAACCTCACCTCAATATATATCCACCTAAACAAATTATATTAAATGGTAGCGTATATATATAATAATATATAATATAAAAATATATATATATTTATAAGAGTATTACATATACAATTATTAACATATTATATATAATATATACTATATAATGTATTGCAATTTGTTGCCAGGAGGGGTTTTCTTTCGGCGAAACAACCTATCGACAATCATATCCCTCGCGAATATTTGTAACGTTTAAAACCAAATATCCCATATATATATATAAATATAAATAGATTAATAAATACTATATATAAAAAGCTTATTATAAATATTATATAATTATAAATTAGATATATATATTAATATATATACTAAATCAGAAAATAACGATGCAGACTTCATAATCAGATAATTTTGTAGACTCCAAATCTAAAAATAATAGAATAATATATATAATAATGATAAATATAAATATATTAATAAATATATTATATATAAAAAAATAGAAAAAATAAAAAGCGTGCCCACCCTGAAAACTTATCTCGGTACCCATGCCAGCCCCCATGACATGACAACCATCCAAACTCACACTTTACACCTTCCAACCATATATACAGTGTCCAATTCCTGTTGGGAAAAGTCTCGCCGTAGCTACATAAGTAACAATAAAACAAAACTTACCAACAAAACCACAGTCTGAAGACTTCCTGATATATAACTTCGCAAACGTTCGTTTATATCAAGACCCATCAACATCGGCATTCGACAAAATTTTACTACTGTGATATTCAATACTATACCGTAAAACAAAGACTATGCACCTTAGTATATTAATGATAATATTCAAGGAAAATAAAAAAGAACATGATTCTCGGAAACAAAGGAAACAACGGATAAATATAACTTAATAAAAAAAAACAATGAAACTTTACGCCCTTAAACATATAAAGTATATACATCTGGAAACATACATTATAAATATAAGAATATATATATTGTAATCCGATATACATGTAATAAACGCAATACTTATACATAAACACACTTAATATTCAATGCAATAAATCCTGAAAATTATACAGCATAACCAGTATACAACATAACGCAAGAAAGACATAATTACAGCTAACATAACTTTAAAATATAGCATAGATTTTATATATTCACTTGATTATAAGAAATTATAAATAATAATTATATATATAATAGTTATTAATATATAATAATAATATATACATAATATATAAATATTATTATATAAATATAATAATAATGCAACAATATATATAAAATAAATAAATTATCATAAAAAATATAAAACTATATGTTTAATGAATCAATCTTCATTTAAATTCAAAAAATTAAACAAAAATATAGATTTCAGAGAAATTAAGTATATTTAGCCACAAGATCACAATTCATAAATCAAGCTGAGGCGTAAACGGACTTACCAAGCGAAATTCTTAAACAAAAATTTAAGAGGTTATACAATGAAAGGAAAATCTTAAATAATTGAACATCTAAATTCATACACCGCTTAAACGTTAGCTCTGAGTTACTTCTTAATTTAATAAAAATCAATAATTATTAAAAACTTGTAAAAGACTTTATAAAATTATACTCTTACTGCAACGACATTGCAACTAATGCACCTGCCAATATGTCCGCTACGACAGAACGCACATACGCAAAAAATAATTTGTAAACCAATAAAATATCTATATACGAGATACATTCAATATAAAATAAATACTGAATTAGGACAATGTTATCATAGAAATATTATAAAAATATCGCAAAAACTACAATAGATATTAAATCAGAACAAAATAAAAAAATTTATCACATTAATAAATCACAATCAAATGAACTAAATAAGCGAACAAGTCAACACTACAAAAGAACAGCGATCCTGAAAATAATGCAAGACAGCAAATTGAGCCAACCTAACAATACACCTTTTGACCATGTGCAAGAGGAAGCGAAAATATATGAAAAAATGTCCTCTCAGATATACCGTATGAGTTAATACTGTTCCATCTATACAAGATAGCAGAACATAAGACTGTAAAGATTATACTAGAATCTTATAAAATAGAAGAGAAGAAAGAAATGCAAACTACAGAAGATGCGATTCCGTAGTGGAATATCTCATCGATTCAACGTATTCTAAAAAAACATCTTTTAGCCTTCTGAAAGAAGAAAGGATTAAACTGTATACAAGAAAAAAGAAAGGAAGAAATTTATGCGACATTTATTCAGAAGGATAATATAAAATACACTATCCCTAATTCTATACGATAAAATATAATTATTAACTACGTATATAATAATGTATTAGACTTTATACACTATATAATTATAAATATCTAATAAAATCCTTCTCAATTTAGTATAACAAAAATAATTTTAAATTAATAATATAATAATAATAAAAATACAGCAGTTAGAGCATACTCAACGTCTCCAATCCTATCACAACTACGTATGTACCTTTGGAACAAAAAAAGATCTATGTATTATTTATATGTAGGTAATATTATTTTAATATAATATATATATTATATGTATATATATATATATTATATAATAATATGGTCCTAATATGTTCCTAATAATGAAATAAAAGACAAATAGAATTATAGCTAAAAGGTAGACAATGATCAATGAAACAAATATATTTATATCATGTATATATATGTTGAGATAGGTTGTGTTTTTTTGTTTCTGTAATTAGGCTCCGTGTTATGAATTTCATCTTCCCCATAATCGTAGGTAATAATCTATCTTCTCTCTATATATCTCATAGTTTATTGTGCCGATAAATATCTATAAAGATGAGTAGTATATATCTCTCCCTTTCTATATCTTATTAACTTAACTTTACTTGACTTACCAGCAAGTTTTAATATGTTTCTATTGACGCCGACATACCTTCGAGTCTGTCAAAAAACATCCTATATACTAAATTTTTAGAATTTGCCCTATCACATGATATATATAACTCAGTTTACATTCAGAAGGTTTCAGGTCTAAATTTTCTCATAAATGTAAAATAATCTGCACTAGAATAACTCATATCATTTACTGTATACTGTCCAAGTCTCGTTAGGTAAGATATATTTACGCAGCAGCACTGAATCTCACAGAGTAAAACCATGATATATATATTCTTATATACTTTAACATTTAGAGACATATGTGGATACCACAAAATATACCGGACTCATATCCTTTCTATTGCCTATATAATATTAACGTATTTAAGACAATCCCCTCAACAACTTCTATATATATTATTGAGTAAAATACGTGATGTTTAAATGATGAGAGAAACTGTGAAAGTTTCTGCTATATCCGCATCAATTTGAGCAATCAGATCATCAAAATTAAATTTTTTCATTATTAACAGTGGAGAGAGTATTCATAAATCCCACTCGATGGGAATTGAATTACACCTTGGGTACCTGTAAGACTGCATTTTGTAAACACGGTACACACATGATGTGTTCTAACAGGGCTCTCTCAAATCCACCCTGATATATAGATAATATATATATGTTCCCACACCTATTATAACACTTTATAGTGACTTTATCTGGGAATCAATATGTACCAACGTCCATTCATATGACACGCGAACGAGTACTGAAAGGAAAAAGGATGTAGGAAAGCGCGTAGGTGCAATTATAAGAATGAACAGGCGAGGGTGGTGCTAGGTGATGAAAAAAAGGAGAAAGCCTCATGGGAACAAGGTAAAAAGGTAAAGTGTGGTATAAATTAGAGCAGACAATCGTGAAAATAAAAATAAGACGATAAATTGACCGTATTACACAATTAGCAAATCAAGAATCGATGGCAAACGAGAGCATCAAATATTATTCTAGGAAGGGCGTAATGCGGAACGGATTATAGCTCTGAGCTTTGATTCCAGAAGGAAGAGAAGGAGATGAAATCTCAACCGAAGTTAATTAAATATTAATTGGACTATTAATAACGATTAGTCTTCCCCTTAATTCGCAAATGAAGTTAAATTAAGGTAATGGATTAGAAAGAAATTAGGGTCGATGAACGAGAGTTTTAGCTGTAGGGTGACTGCTTTATGATATAACACAAACGCACGAACTCATTTAAAAAAATTAAGAGAAGTTAAGAAAAATTAGTGCGAGCTACAAAACCGGTTCGATGATTTCCAACGATCGATTTCTTAGAGAAAGTTGAGAATACGAGAAAGAGCTCGATGCGTGGATATCAGGGAGGTATGCAAACTCGAGAGGACGAAACGAGATATAAAAAGAGTCTCAGATTGAACAAATTAGACAAAGAGAGTATATATAAGGAATCGTTAACGATAATGGATTCAATAGGTAACTTGCCGAAAGATTTATACTCTACGGAACAATAGAGAAATGATCAGAAAAATATGGAAAAAAAGAGAGAGAGAGACGCATGAGAATACAGAATATATAAAAAGGAAATTATAAGATAAGAAAAAAATCGGCTAATAATAGACGGTAACACCGAAACGGCAACACAGTAGAACAGAAACTAAATAATAACGAAGGAAAACAGAACAAAGGATTAGAAGAAACACTGCACCGCCGCGCCTATGAACGATCGCAGCGACATACTTCTCGGCGAATAAAAGCAGAATTCGAAGAAAACCTCGCCTCTCTCTCGATACTCACTAGGACAATAGCACACAACATGCTCAAAAACCGCCACAAAAGACACCAAACCTCGAAGCAGAACATTGCGACCGGGACATAAGTGGAGTACGAGAACGATAACGCTATCAGCAAATGGAAGGAAGACGAATGATAACGGAGGAACGGGGTCCTCCAACGAAAACTTCCAATGATCGGGGCCGAGCAAACTCCGGAGAGCTAAGATTATGATTTGAGACTAAACACGTACTCCCAAACCGAGTATGTCAAACAGACACATGAAAGGTATCAACTCATCTTTTAGAAACCATATTTGGCACCTCACCACGACCCAACACAAAGCCGACAAAATCATGATACTCCCGCGTCGTCCCTACGTATCACGAGCCACCACCAAGAATGTACGATCGCGCCGCGAGCAAAGTAGGGTATGATATTTCGAGCGGAAGAACACATCCGTACTCTTTCCATGACGAGCAAGACCAAAATAATACAGACATAGACGCTGATTTGCGCAACGGTCCGCAAACGTCGGAAACGGACCATCGAACCACCACGCGGGGTAGCAACAAGTAGAAACCAATACTAGAACGTATATCCGCAGAAAATACGTCCCCATGTGCATACCCGGACTAACCAGAGGCTAAAAACCACAAAGCGGCGACTCAGAACACCCGGCGAACACGGCCCACCCTTGGGAATGAAGCAATGCCAGCCGAGGGTCAAATCAGCCGCCGCTCTCTCGACACTCAAGAGACGAGAAACTCACCCCTCCAGCCAGACACGCAAACGATCACCCACCGATAATGAGAGGAAAGTATACAGTGTGTCGCCGAACCACGAAACGATGTTTAGTAAAGGAAACTGAATACAGGCGGCGATTAATAAGTTTACCTATAAAACGCGAAAAAAACTCAAGGGTGTATGACGCCGCAGAAGACGAAATGAACAATTCGAAATCCACGACGGAATTTCATGATAAGCAGAAGAATAAAGCATCGATCGTACGACAATATAATTGGATTTCGAAAAGAAAAATTTTCCAATTTTCAGAATTCGAATACGCTGCGTTAGACTTTTTAAGGAGAAGGGAAGTTAGCACAGAATTTTATTACCGGAGAAATAAATTTTACGCATTTTCGACGATAGACGACGTGTAGACGTCGAGAATAAAATATGATTACTGCAGAGATTTTTGTAGAATTGTTCTTATTTCCGCGTAAAAGGTACAGAAAAACAAAAGATTTTGATCACTAGCAGTATCTATAGAATTAAAGGAGTCACTGATTTAAAATAGATGTAATTACAAAAAAATGATCGCAGGTTGGTGCAGATTTATATATATATAGTCAGTTTCTCCGACACCGCGGTAAAAAAACTACGAAACCGCAACAGACAACGACCGAATAACGGAGCCGGCCCAAAATAAGAGAGACTCTCAATTATTAACGATTCTATTAAGGAGAGTCGTAACTTATCGGACGGCATGAACCTGTTAAAAAAAACACGAGGAAAATATTTTAGAAAATTGATAAATGCTGGCAATTAGTTATTTAATGAAACGAGACGCAGACGATAAGAGGGATATATGGCATATGATCGCTACAACTCGCGAAGCTTAAAGTGAAAATCTAACCAATACTACAAACAACCTGCGTCTTACAACTACTGTTGGAGTGGATAGCAATAAAATGAAGAAGCGATAAAATAAATAGAATAATATGCGTGGAAAAGGAAACCGGCACTGAAAATATCTACAAAAGACAAACTCTATTATTAAAATTAAAACCAATCTGAAGCCAATATTGAAAACAAAAAAAGAAAAATGGAAGAAGTTCGTACACAGCAAGACTTGTTCTCATTTAAAATGTTCGATCGTGATAATTCTATTTCCATGGAACGTGATGACGAATAACGGAATCTAAAATCGATTCGACGGTATCGGATAAATTTATCCAAAGTAGAAAGCGAGTCGAAGATGTAAAATGCTGTCGTCGAGAATAAGCGAAGATCGGAATATTTAGTATCAGTGGATCTTTAAAAAACATCGAAAATATGCGTCCCGCTATGCGCAATATGACGCATTCATGAATGCACTTCGTAAAATATATACTAAGAAAAAATTACACTTGGCTAAACTTAGCGATTATATTGTGCGCATTGCCGGAGAACAGTCAAACGTGCATATATTACATGTACACTCCAAAAATTTGGCGACAGGAGAGCGGCATCTGAAACGAAAACGCGAAAGGAAAGTAGAGAGTTCAGGCAGGAATTGAACCGACGCCGAAGATCGTATATCATTATAAGAAAAGGAGATATAAAAAAATAATAAAACTCGGCCTAGTTACATGTAAAACAGTGCATGAAAAAATGTTTACAAGAACGAAATATCCTATACGTATAATTATAGAATTCATTCTAATCGATTATACGACGGGCAAGCAGAATTTCGACAGTTTTATTAACTTTATAATTTGCTATACTCAAGAATTTACTCCGTCAGTTGTATAAACAAGGGAAAAATGGCACGTCCGATATTTGATTTTACGTCGGACAGAAGACAAAAGAAACCGAATTTAATGAAAAAAAAATAATAGTTCCCGGAGATGGAATTGGACAAGGTAAAGTAAAGTTGGTAAAAAATATTGTAGAAGAATCCAAAAGTGAGCATAAACTTAGAAAAAACATAATAGCGAGATAAGATATTTGAGATAATAACATGATTTGGGAAATGAGTATAGAATCGAAAACGGGGCAGAATTTGTGACCTCAACGAATGTAGCTAAAAGTTAAACTGTAAAGAAAACCAAAACAGATTAATATGCTGTCTATGTATTCATCCAGCGAAGAAAGTAAAAGAAAAACTACAGGTCGTAGACAACGAGAGTCTATTCGCTGGAAGCTACGAGGCATATCTTTATTATAGAAAATCCCGGGATATTTAATGGTCATTAACCGCAATAAAATTCAATACGGGAGCCAAATCCCATACGAATGACACAGAATATGACAAAGCAATATATAAGTGAATAAGTGAATCAACACCACTTTAAAGAGCGTCGAAAAGGACAGTAAAATGACCACGAGGGGACCGCGATAAGAAAATATTATACAAAACGACATTGATTGTAAGGCAGAATTAATATAACAGCAAGTTATCGTCACACTTGATTAGCATATGGAAAAAAATTGCATAAGTACTATTTTGAAAAAAACGAGAAATAATTCTGAACAAGAATCTGACATGATAATAAAATTGGTAATGTTACGTCAATACGTCAATTCTACGAGTAAATTGAGTACTTAACCATTAACAGGACCGGGGAATTGTACAAATGGAGACTAACACGATTATCGAAATATGTTACGATATCACTCAAGAGGACGAGACTGATGAGAAGACAAACCGCGATGCATTGAAGTTGCCGAGATCACACCCCACTATAGCGCTACAAATATTTTAAAAGTGGGACCGAATAGACCCAAAGTCAATATAGCAAATTCAAATGGTGAGTTGCGCCAGCCGGTACCAACTTACCTGCACAAAGAATCGAACGTTTAGGAGCTCGAATAAACATTAAATTGATAGCAATCAAGTGCTAAGTACGCATGCGCCTAAATGGGCGGTTGGTGAGATATGTTGAATAGAAATGAGCGAATTATTTTTTAAACAACAAGTAAGGCACATCTCATTATTACAACTACCTACATAATAGCAAGCTTGAATTATAGGGCTTTTAGATTATTATTATTTTAATTAAAACAAATATTTACAGAAAAGCTGAAACACGCGAGTTAAAGAATTAGAGGATAACTAGTTTTAAGAGGAGGGCCGCATTTAACAAAAGCGTAAAAAATTGAACCCGACCCGGACTACAGAGGGCGACTGGGATTCGTGAAGGGCGTCGGTACAGCGCGGCGCGAAGTTGTGAGTGTGAAGCATTGATCTCATTCTAACGAAATTCACCATACTGCTTTTATACGGAGAATTAGCTCAGATGACGAAAACTAGCGAAAACCTACCTGTGCAGAAACTAGGCGAAGCGTTCAAGAAGCTGATGGATATGGCAACCGTTTTCCAACAATAATACTATAAACCGAGCATGACGTGGACGCGATCCCAGTTTTGTATATAACGCGACTGGTATTAGTTTTTATATAGCGGTGATGATCAGAGGAAATAAAAAATGTATACTCCCACGGGCGCAACATCTGCAGCCGAATTATATCAAGACAATCCGCAGGCGAGTATGTTAACAAGTTAAAGGGAAACATAGATCTATTTATACAAAACACTCTAATAATCCACAATCCATAGCACAAGCGCAAAACCTATGTCCAAGAAAAATCCCATAACCTTGAAGACCACCGAACATCACGGGAAGAGAAAAAGAAACGAAAAAGGAATGGGCGCCAACAGACATATACAGCGACCGCCGAAGACAAGCCGCCTCGGATTTTAGCCCGACCACAACCCTCGTGAGGGAAAAGATGCACGCAATCAGACTATTGATAGACATAGTACACAGCAACCAGGAAGATTTATAGTTACTATAAGAATAAAACTAAGAGGGGACGGTTATAACAGATAAAAAGACCGGCGTATCTCACACAAAATATATATATTGTAAGATACGTGAAAAATTTAAAAGATAATGGGCAACATGGTCGATATAAAGTTACGACAGAAAGCCACTTAGATCTTTGAACCACATACACGCAGATCAAAGTATACAGATTCAATCTCTAATTATATGGCAAAGGCAAACCGCCCTATCGACATTATGCAGAAAAAGCCGGTCATGGTTTGGGTCAAAGCGAAACACTGCCAAGCACTCTAATAAACACACAGATCGGCAAACAGGTGGAACGAAGAACAACGAACGTCATCCTGGCCGAGTAAAAAAAAGAAGAAAACTATTTCGCCTCGGTGGAACACATTCAAATCAAGTTTTAGGACACATAGAAGTGCATAAAAAGATTGCGACGACGATGCGGAGATGGCCGATGTCTGGAAAAAAATGCAGGCCAAAGAGAGTCCAACGTGGGTAGGCGCGGGAATCAGAGATTTTTCTGGAAGAATAAACGGAAACCAAAGATAAAGCAGCCACACACAGCCGAAACAGGACGAACGTGAGAAAGGAACGAGGCGAGCTCAGAAACAAAAAAGTCGGGAAGCGAACTAAGACACAAATCTAGAGCGTAATGATCCGCCGGTACTCCAAGAATAGGCCGGGAAAAAGGGTAGACAACCAAGATAAAATACGCAAAGCCCCAATAGAACGAAAGACAGAGAAGGGCGAATAAGAAAAACGAAAGGAGAAGCCGCGCAAAACGAATCGCCGATAGTCCCTATGCAGGAGCAGCACGGAACGACAGCGAACGAAAAAGAAAGATATACAGACTCTACAATCCTATTTTATTCATTATGAATAGGCATAGGGGACGGATAGAGAAAAAAAAACCTCTACAAAGGATCATTTAATATAGAAGAAAATCATAGATAGAAGGAAATAAAGATGGGTAATTCAAAGAAACACGAAAAGACACACTGAGCGAAGATCTCTTCGAACGATTCGAAGTGAAAATCAGGCCCGAACAGACAGAAAAAAACTAAAAAAGTACCTTCGGAAGGAATGTTGTTTACACTCAAAGAAAATAAAGAGTTATTGCATAGCAGAGTTATTAATAGGAATCAAGTACGAACATCAAACACTGGACTGACTAGTGCGGCGACAAAAAAATTCAAGATCAGAGGTGACGGGCCCAACGTGCAAGCCAAGGAAAAAAGCACGACGAGTGTTTATAGCAGAAATTGTTCGATTTTCCGAATTTCCACATCGAGCTCAGACACGAAACGACAAAAGCAGCTCAAGGGTCCTAAAAACCATCCGCGAAACACGCCTAGCACAACAGAGAGAAAACGCGACACAGGCAGCGGGAAAGGCAAACCGGGTACATACAAAAGAGCGGAGGTACGCCAGAGCCTCTTTTCAAGTACGATCTCCTTAGATCTACTGAGGGCGAAAAAGTTAAAAGAAGCGAATCAATAAAGGAATTAACACCACATACCAATAACCTCAACGCTGTTCAAGGTCAAAGCAGGTGGACGGCAAGACTGAACAAATTTCATCGATAGATGACCGTGCTAACAGTATATATAGACTTTCGTTTTTAGCCTACTTACTCTGGTGGTCGAACGGTTTCTCATACTCCAGATCTCGGCGAACCACGGGCCTCAGAATATTGCTCAGGACAGCACAATCCGAATAAATTAAAACAGGGCATAGGAGAAAAACAGACGTTCTCGTCGGAACGATGAAATACGATAAGAGATTAACTAGGATCCGAACTCGAGTACCTTGAAATTATGGTTCGACATTACGGAAGGACTATGCGTAGTTGAATATAAATCGGTACGGGAAAAAATGATGTCAATACAAAAAATACTTACCAAGCGCAATGAATCAGACCTGATCAGAACATCACGATCAAAATGTAATACTCTCGATATCAACTTAGAACAGAACATGATAAATGATAACTCTCGCTGCATCTTATATTATAAAGAATTCAAAAATGCAAAAAAATATAAATAAGTATATTTACTTTCCTTACATTTTTATTAATTTTACATACGGACACATTAATAACTTATAGTATACATTTATTATGAATAAAAGATAACACATCGAGGCAGGATGAATAAAGATGAGATCCACCTAAACGTGATGACGAAGATATAAAGTATAATTCAGTATGTGAGACTTAAAATACCGAAAATAAAGGAAAAGATAAATGAGGGAATATAATATGAAAAAAAATTTATTTACTGAGGATAAAGAGGAGAGCGAAATGGTAAAAAGGAAAGAACAAAATTTCCAAAACCCATCGACCTTCGGTGTGGGTAAGTCGAATTTCCCGAAGAAAAGTGCGAAATTAGGTAAAGGAAAAAAGGAAGACTCCCAAATCGCAACGACTTCTGGAGCGGTTAAGACTGATTCGAATGAAATTGTAAGAGGAAAGCGGAAGGGGAGAAATTAAGAGTTTATAAATAAAGTAAATAACGTAGTTAAGAGGGAAATCCCGGACTCATAAAATAGATGAGAGCCGATTGTAAGAAGCGATGCTTTCGAATAGCAGACTACCAGCTTAAGAAAGAAGAAAGATGGCGGAAGGAAAAAACCGAAAGTGCCAAAAAATAATGAAATAGTTACACACAGCGCTATAAGAGAGCAAACAAGAAGAACCCCGTCCGCAAGCATGAAGTAAAAACAGCGTTATAAGTATCACAAGGAGTACTGCACGTCTGAGATAAAACGGAAGAAAGATCTCAGACGACAGTCCACGTAGTGAAAGTCGGCCAAAATTGAGGTACGAAACAGAATGTGTAAAAATCCCAGAGAAAGCATCAAAAAGATAAAGTATAAAATGAGAAGGAAAAGCAGAGTTCTTATGAGGAAAAAGGTTATGAAATTTATGAAGTATATAAGAAAAAAAAAAAGTAGACACATGGCAAATTCAACATCTTGCAAAAGTGGTAGAACGATAACAGTAATAAATATAGTGGAAATAAATGATAGGAGCGACGATGGAGGCAGAAACGATAAACGCGCAAACAAGAACGAGAACACGTATCGTGGGCTACAGACAATGTGAGGTGGAACCCCAGCCATGAGCGGAAGGTAAAGGGCAAGTTGATCCCGGGCTGCGGGCGACTCACAGCGGCGAAGGAAATGAACCCCCCCAGCAATAGCTTGCAAGAAAAAGAAGAAAGGGAAAGAAAACGGAAGGAAGAAGGCAGGAAAAGCGGGAAAATGCCTGGCGGGCATGACAGGAAGCAGAAAGGCAGGAAATACGACACCAGAAAGAAAGGCCATACAGGGAGGCAAGAGGAGGGCATGAAAGAAAGAATGATAGTTGAGAAAAAGAAACAGAAGCAAACAAGGAGAAAAAAGTAAGGAACTAGCAATAAGGCAAAGGGAGTTAAAGCGAAAAGGTGTGCAAATGACCAGCAAGACGAGAGAAGAAAGGAGGGGAGGGACAAAAAAACACGAAAGAAAGAAGAAATAAGAAGTAAAGAGAGAGAAGAGACGAGAGAGAGAAGAAGATAATAAGATAAGAAGGAAGAGAAAAAAGAGAAGAAGAAAGAAAGAAGAGCATAAAGTAAGAGAAGAGAAGGAGGACCAGGACACGACATGCAAGGGAGGAGCAGAAAGGAGGAGTGCGGAGGAGCGGAAGCAGGAGGGAAAAAAAAAAAAAAAACCAGAAGAAAAGGGCATGGGAGAAGAAGGAGCAGGTATGGAAAAGGAGCCAGAGCGGAATCAGATGTAGCAGGGGGGGAGTGAGTCGAGGCGGAGTGAAGAGAGGAGAACGGAGCGAGGCGCGAGAATAGAGAGAAAAAGAGAGGAGAGAATGAGAGAAAAAAGAGAAAAAAGAGAGAGAAGAAGATAATAGAAAGATAAGGAGAGAGAATGGAACATGGAAACAGATGGTGAACCAAGTACGTAGGAGAGGAGGAACGCAGGACAGGGAACAACGAAAGCAGCAGGAAAGACGAGAACCAAGGGACGGGCGAAAGAGGTTAAACAGAGGGGGGGAAGGGATGGACAGAAGGAGGGCTAGGTCACACCAAGCGGTACGACCGACACCAAGCAGAGTGTAAAAGGGCGATAAAAAACGTCAACAGCAGGACGAGCCCAAGGTGGCCTCAAACAGGAACGCCCAAACCCAAAGCAGCCAGGCTAGGGCGTGAAGGAGCGCGCGAGCAGGCGAAAGACAGTAAAAAGGGACATAATATTCACGGCCCACTTAAACAGATCCAAACTCCATGAAGTCGCGATCGTGGAAGAAAAAATGTGGGAATCAGGCAACCTGGCTAAGCCCACACCGGAACGAGGGAAAAAAAACCTACAAATCGCAGGCGACCATATGTGGGAGGACAGAGGCATCAAGAACCTAGGCAAGGAAAAAAAACGCAATCCAAAAGCCGAACTCCGAGGGGGGAGACATGGTCGAAGACGAACAAAGACCTAATACCCTGAAACGACGGAGAAAAGAGGACCCACCAGCCCAAATGGGGAAGAAAAAACACACATAAACCTCAAGAAACAAACAGGATCAACGGAAAGGGAACCAGATGCTGACAAGGCAAACCAGAAAAAAGCAGAGCAGCAGGCAAAAGCGCGAAGGCACGACCAAGCACACAGCGATCAGGCGAAAAGAAAACTGCCAACCAAGCAGGAGAAAAATGAAAAGAGATACCCAACGGGCCACAAAATAAAAAAAATAAAACCAGAAAACAAACCACAAAAAAACACACCATTAAAACAAAACGGATAAAGGATGAGGAAAAGCCCAACGCGAAAAAAAAACAGCAACGGGTAGAAACCCGCCCACACAGGAAGACACAAAAAAAAAAAAAAAAAAAAAAAAAAAAAAAAAAAAAAAAAAAAAAAAAAAAAAAAAAAAAAAAAAAAAAAAAAAAAAAAAAAAAAAGTACAAAAAAAAATAAAGAAAGCTCCGATGAAGAGGTTCGTGAAGGAGACGCTGAGACATACGTTCCCTAACGGCGCGAGGATAAGCGATGACGCTCTTCAAAAAATCCGAGAATCCTCGGAAGATTACTTGATTAAAATGCTACGTAACGGAGAAAGGGTTCTCGGGTTATGTAATAAGGTAACCGTGGATGACCGCGCCTTAGACGTGACCCAAAACATGCTTTATAAAAATAATTTCAGGATAAAAAATCCAACGGCCGAAGGTGTTTGTAAAAGAAAAAACGATAATAAGAAGAAGAAAAATAACCCATTCAATTCGCCTACCGCTTCCACCTCCAAATCCGGCAGTAGGAGTTCGGCGCCTCCCGCAAAGAAACGAAAAATTTCGACGTCGGTGGTTCCTCCTTCTTCTCATTTTACCGCACCAACGCTCTTACCAACGCCCGTCGGGCGAGTACCAACACCCATTAACCTTTCCGCGGCGCCTTCACCCCCTTCGCCAATGCCACCACCCATTACCTTGATGGCGGAGTCTCCACCCCCAGCGCAAATGCCATCGCTCTTTAACATTACGAATCCCATGAGTCCTTCAGCTATGTCCACACCCCAACACCAAACCACGATGCGAGCTCAGACCCCGGATCTCGGTACTCGATATCGGTCCATTTACAGTCCCGCAAACCCTTCACCCGCCGACAACGATTATCTACATTTGTTAGACGAGTCTTATAATTAGTGAGACTAAAAACGATATAAATAATTTTATTTCTTTTTTTAATACGCGTATTTAATTAAATAAACCTATCTATCTCTTCCTACGCTTGTTTCATTTCGATAATGACCAAGACTTTAAAGAACGATATAAAACGCTCGAGGAAAAATAAAAAATACGTTTATTCCCTTCCCTCGATAAACGATTTGCCGATTTCCGAGGTACGCGTTACCGTTCACAACGATCACTGCCAGCGAAAATTGGTGAAATGCGATCCCAAAAAAAATCCTTCGACCCAGTGTTTATCGTGCGTGGAATTCAGAGCTCGTTGCGTAAACGTTTCCGGTAACCCCTTGGTCCATCTCGATTCGAAGGATAATCCCTCGCCGCACCATCGTTTTCCACCCGATACCGGCGTTTGTCTCGTAAAGGAAGAGGCGGACGGAGAATTAGAATTTTTCAATCGTTTTACGACGCGCGTCGTTCCGGGAACGGTGAGAAATTCCAATAACGATATTTACGTAACGAGCACAACCCTGTGCGTTAATAAAGATATAGTCGATAAATCCGTAGAAAGACGAGAAGAAGAAGACCTCACGTTCTACTCTAAAATCCCCATTCACAAGGCCCCGTGCGATAAAATTCGGGCCTGCTTTCCTCACGGCGTAATTCTTCATCCCCGAACGGACCTCCCGGTCGGAAGCGTCGGCGATATAGATTTCGACATATCGAATTCGAAAAAATTAAAATGCCTGTGCGCGGCCGGTTACAGGAACGAAATGCAGAAAAACGGAGCTCCGACGTGCGTGCGCAATAGGGAAATAAAGGAATGTTCCGTTAAATTGAGGAGAAAAAAGGAAATAACGTTCGATAGCGGTTTCGCTTTCAATCGCCGTTTCGCTGAAAAAGAAAATAAAGAAGACGACGACGATTACGTTTGCGTATGCAACCCCACTTTATCCGCGAACGTCAAAACTATCGTCGATAAGCACTCGATATCGAGCGATGGTAGGACGACATCCGGCGACCTTTTTTCGGAAGAACGTTCTTTCGATAAATCTTACTTGTTCAGCATCGAAAGATTTTTCGATTCGGCTTTGCGGGGTCGTGATCATTGCATTCCCGCCCCGGGAATCGAATCGAAAAACGCGGCTTTCGGGTACTCGGCGATAACCGAGATGGGCGGCTTGTACGACGATATCGGGGACGCCGTGGGCGGTCACTTGGTAAACTCGGCTTGCCTCAGAAAAGACGGAATTGACGAACTCGGTCGATACAGGAAAAATAGGATGTACGGCGGGGGCGTAGTTTCTTGCGCCGGAAGCGGCAGCGTGTCGGCGTTCGTCGAGGACGGTCCTGAATTTCGGGGAGGGGACGTCGTTAGAGAAGGCGGTTTCTCGCGCGTTCCGAACGTATCGCTGAAAGCGGCGCCTTCGTCGAAATTTAGCTATCCCGGTCTCGGGAAAACCTCGATGGAACATTCCGTCGCTTTGCTCTCGTCCGCCGGCAGGGTCTATCCGGGTGGCGTTCATATGCGCGACGGCTCGATAAAGAGAAAGACTAATTTGAACGAAGAAAAGACGTTAGTGAAATTCAGGAACGAGGGTAAAGTCGACGTAGATGATTTGGACGAGTCCGAAAAACACGATTTATTTATGCAAAGGATGAACGACCCCGGCATCGTCGCCGGCGCCTATTTAGTTCCCAGCGAGCACGATATGCACGGAACGAATTACGGCATTGGTAGTAAAAATGCGGCGGGGGCGGGGGCGGCGGCGTCTTTCGCGGCGTCGTCGAAGGAGACGCGACCCCCCTTCAGTCGAACGTTTTTGACTTCGAATTCGATTAGAAGAGCCGCTTCCTTTTATCCCGTTGTGAACATTTTCAGGGGGCTCGTCGGCGGAGGACGGGTGCCCGCTAACTTAAAAAAGTTTTTTTCTACCATCTACGAATCTCACCGAACGGACGGCGAGTTGAAAAAATGTTTCGATTCCGACAGCACGATGCGTACTTTAGACGCGTTGGGGGGTTTGCTCCTCGAACCCACGACGGTAGGAACGCGCGTCCCGAACGGTTGGAAAAGAAATTGGGTTTGCGAAGAACTTTCCGCGAATTCCCCGAAACTGACCGATTTTTACTCGAGCTCTTTACTAATGGACGGAATCTTTTCGCGCGTAGACTCGCTCGCGATTTTATTTCGCAACTATTTTAAAAACCGCGATGACGGACGACGAAGGAAAATCAATCCCGTGCCCGTCCCGAGAATCGCGTTGGATAAAAACGTGATTAGTAATTTCAATTCTCACACCACTCTGTTCGGCTTGCAGCAATACGACCTAGATAACCCCGATTCTATTCGCTACAATTTCGGTGGGAAAAAGCCGGATTTCGTGAAGCATCATCTCACGAGCTCCGAAAATTTTCTGAAAGGCGCCTCCGTCATAAATTATCCCCCGAGCAGTCCGGTTTCCTTCATCGAACACGTCGATTTTAGCAAAAGGCTACTGGGCGAAGACGCTCTTGCTCAACTGAAAAATTTTTCCAATCAATACGCGCTGCTGCTTGGGGGTAGCGAAAATCGATTGACCGATTATACGGCGAAGAGGTACGCTTGGGAGAGAGTTAAAAAACCGTTGTGTCGGAAAGAATTCTCGGAGGGTAATTTCCGGGAGTACGGTAAAAGCGTCTTTCGACCGACCGTTCCGGCTTTAGAGTGTTATTTTCAAGCGATAAACCAGGCTAACCGCAAATTCGCGAACGTCAACGACGACGAAGATCACGACAAAGGGCTCCTCCTCCATTTCTCCCAACACAATAAAAAGCACGTTCAAATTTACCTAGGCCAGTACAAATACCTGAGCGAGGGCGACGGCTGGTTGGGGGGAAATCTGAACCAGTATTTGCCCGTTTTTATACCGAACGATACCACGTCGTATCCGACGGTCGGTTTTAAGGAACGGGTTTTGTTCTCGGCCGAATGGTCGAGAATGGGGATGAAACACTATCACCACTCGTTCAAACACACGTATAACGCGACGAAAGATTCGCACGTTTCGAAAAGAATAGATACCGAAACAATGTCCATCCACACGTAGCGGTTGCACGTGGCGAACTATCGTGTCAAAAAGCACTGTTTGTCTTCGCTATCAAATCGCGAACTGGAGATCTGGGCGGCGACAAAACCAGTCGTTTCTGACCTGATTCCAGGGGAGGTTTTCTATAGGTCGAAGAGCTACTATATAAGACGTGTACTCACTATCTGGCCATATTTATCAAAGTACACCGCAGGGATACCTGATGACCGACAGTAAGATGATACATATCAGGCTGACAAGTATATATTTTACACGATGAATAAACGAGTGACACACTGTCGAACTGCCGCGCCGATTTAAGCTCAGTGCCTAGTCCGCACTCCTCGTCTGTTGAATATGGTGGAATATGACGAGTTGGAATAATAATATAAGCATTGCCCGTCTCGCGCGCCTCTATGGTAATTTAGAACTGGCGCCTCATGCCTCACACATGACCAGAGATCCAGTGAGCTATAGCTATGATGTTGGCGAAGATCAATAGAGATACACAATCACGTAGGGGAACTTTATGGCGGAAAACTCCGCGTATAACGGCCCAGTCGAATTCACCAAAGACGTGGTTGCTCCTTACCGTTAACTCAGTACGTTAGAAAGTAAACTACCATAATCATAAACCAGCCTTCGAATTAACCTCTAACATAAAGATCCTTAATATTAATGTTATGGTAACCGTACACGAGATGAGTATGCGGGTATATAAATACAATCGAGAGTAAAGGTTGAAGCGATGTGTTCTTTATGAGAATACGGCTTCTTATAGCGAAACCCGTTCATGTTCACCTCATGCACGTATTCTAGACACTTCGCCAACCGTGCGGCAAAAACTACTCACACTGGAAAGCATCACGGCGCTAAGACGAACATATTTTCGTGGCTCAAATGAAGCGGAAACAGCGTGTTCGCTGTTAATTCATTTAGGCCGCAGACTCTCGACATTACTGAATAGCGAGAAGAATATGCACAGAGAAATCGAAGGAAAGGAAAACGTCTCCGATGTTACAACTTCGTCCCGCTTTATAAAATCTCACGTATTACAACAATCGATAAATAACTCCGCTCTCTCCGAACGCATATGTTTCGGTCTTCGACATGCACACGAGAGGGCAGAAAAAACGATATGAATTAGTTCATAAAGTAAGTGTAAACAACACACCAGGGACGGTATTTGAGTGATCAAGCAGTAAGGCTGGAATGACTTGGCAGGGCAAAAATATGATAAACGAACCGAAAGCGCGTGAAAAAAAACTAATCGCATGTGGTATCTAAGTCCTCACGACACGAGAGCCAACGCAATTTTGTTCTTATTTCAGAGGAAGGAAAAACGATAAAGTATTTTCGTGCCGAACTTTGAGCCGCATAACGCAATTTTCACAAGTAAAACGATGAGTACAACTCCCCTGCATGAATGAGAGCACAGAGAGCAACAGAGCATGAAGAACACTATCATAGTGAAAACTCTGTCTCAGGGCCAGTGTACTGAGGGCGTGTCACTGATGTATTATACGAGCAAATGGTAAGGAGAACGAATCCGCACCAGATGACGTGAATAGAACGCGTCTCTCTTTCAGCTTATTAACTCCGCTGCGAATAATGCGAACAAGGGATAAACCGGAGATCAGGTTCTCTCCAAGTATTCAGCGATACCCACCCGACAGTAGACTAGAATCGTCGCTAAGTTACCTCGAAGAACAAACCTCTGAGTGAGGCTCGCAATAACCAAGTAGTTGAATTGACATAAAAATGGAGCTAAAAAACGTCCAGTAGGATGCCATAGACCCTATAAGTGAGCACAAAGAGTCGATAAACGCTATAATATTTCAATCTCAATATAAGGTAATAACAGATGATAAACGTGATATATAACTGAATAATGTCTGCAGAATAAACAAGAAGTAACTAAGAAGTTCGATCTACATATCAACATCAAAACCGATTAACAAAGCCACAATAGAACGATAGAAGTTCTCTCAGCACATTAACTATCCTAGGAACGTATTGATCCTACTTTACCATGTCATCTTTGTAATTACGCGCGCTTCGCAAAAAGTTATTTCTTACACCTCCAAAATTCAATAAGGGAAGAGATCATTGGCTCTATAAACGAGGAACGAAAAACGGAGATTTGTCGACAATCTTTTAGTCTACCCTCACCAGAAGAAATTATTTAGAACTCGAACTTGAAGAACGTAGTACAAAATGGAATGTATCATAAAACCTTTATTAGAATATTCCAATGTTATGATCTTCTACATTCAAAAATTCACCTAATCGTAATAGATAAACTATCGGATGAATCCTCTAGCTCTAATATATTGTGTGCTCACGTAATTTATAGATGTTTATTTAATATTTCATAGTGATATTAAAACTTATTTAATTAAAATTTTTCTATGGTTTTTTTTATTTGTCAGGTTAAATTTTATATTTTAAACATAAATATTTCTTCTCATAAATGAGCATCATTTGCAAAATATCGATAAAATAATCGATAATTTCACTCGGAAGATAGAAAATCGCTTAAAATGATTATTATTAAAAAAAAGGGAATCCGATATAATTTCAAAAGAATAAAAACTAAAGAATCCACACGATTATTTATTATAACGAAAACGAAAGAAAGGAAAGAAATAGATGAAATAAGACTGGACCTAAATCTGCACAGACATAATGAATTTTGTAAATAAATTCATTACATGCCCTTGCAAAAGAAAGAGATATTTACGTATAATGTTAATTGACATTCGGAACTCATTAAATTATTATCGCCGAAGGGTAAACATCTCCACAGCCCACGAAGAAGGAAAATTAAACGCTAGAATGATTATTCTATAATGCGTCTTGGATAAACAATATCGTTTTCGCCAGCCCTGCACTGAGATCTACAGGAAAGGAAATTAATTATAAACTCTCTTATAAAAGGGTGATTTGCAGAAGATTACAAATCATACAACGCTTAGCACGCCGACTTGATAAGACACGCAACCGCCCGGGATATCGGTCGCAACTTAGCGCCACAACAAAGCATGCGACACATCATAAATTATACTAATTCTCCGAATAGAAAACCAAAGTACCGAGCACCCTTCACGAACCATACTCGCAAGCCTGATATCCCGCAGACCTGAAGTAATATGCTGAGATCGTGTATCAGTCCACGAATAAATTCTAGTGCGTCATGGTCGTACAGGCCGCAAACTGCTCTTTCATTATAGCCAGTCGACTAATCGATAAGGAGAAGCGAATCCCTGCGGCATGGTGCAGCGAGTAACGAAACACCCTTATCAGATAAACCCCGTTCCTAGTCGATCACTCGCTCGTGGGAGAATATTCTCACGATTACGAATCTTTAAGAAAACAAAAATTTTAACTTTTTTTGAAAGTGATTTTCATCCTATGTAGATTACAACTGCTCACGTAACAGTTGCGATGATATTATCTTCGATGCAGCATGCCTCCATTTACTTGATTTTAAGCTATGTGAATCGTCATTGATTTACTGTTTTATCCATTTTGGTGTATAAATGCTTACTGTACCATATCGGCTCGCACGTGTTAAAAGGGAATCTTACTATACCCTTATCATACAGAGCCTTAGACCGGACTCAGAACGGCAAAATGTCGGAAACTCGATATGGTATTACATCCTGACAACACGACGCACAAGCATGAATCACATATCTCACCATACTGTCTGCATGACGCTCGGGACAACACACGATAATACTTACAACAATCACCAGGAAGTCGTACTCTGTAGACAAACTAGTTAATTCAGACACTACCCCCCCAATATATATCTTAATGAACAACGAAAAAACGCAACAATTAAACTACATTAGAAAGGAAAAGAGACCGCTGAATCGTTCCAATTTATTCTATTAAAGCTTTCAAATACCACTGAAAGGGAACAAATCAATATCGTGAAATAATTCACTTAACAACCATAGATCTCCCGTATTATGTTACACAAGTACTGTGCATTACCGACGTGCATTCATAAAGAAAGTGAGTGACGAACTCCACTACCCAAATCACCTCTTTTTATATGGAGTTTCTTTTTATATGAGAGTTACTCTCTTATTTCTCCGCTAGATGTGCACTACTATATTCTTTACAACCTCCATACTCACGTCTGTCCTGTCTTCACACAACTGTCTCGCTACCTTCCACAGAAGATCATATCATAAACAAATAATCCTAAATAGTAGTATCTCATTGAAAACGTTTCTTCGTCTTAAGTCCAGAACGATTGCTAGCTCTCACACGAGTGCTACTGCCCAGAGACTACTGTGGAGTAACATCCAGCCAGTTACTCGCAAGAGCATTCAAATACTTTTCCCTCGAAAAAAAAAACTCGCTTAAGAACTCATAATATCATCTGGTTACAGTCGAGATGCCACCCTTATATCCGTGACGACCACTAGTCACGAAAGATAAACAAAAACTGAAAACGGCCACCAATCCTGCACAACCAATAACCTATCACCGAAATAAACCATCAAAAAAAAATGACACGTTCTTCTTATTACATCACACGTAAATGTACAGATGTACCACACTCATTTGCTTAAACACACCATAACTAATTCCTACTTTCTACCCTTCTCCGCCCTGAAGGTAGATTAACTTTGAAAGATTCTGACAATAAAGGTACGTATCTTTTAGTTATAGATTAGATTGTAGTGAATAAGATGCGCAAGTTATAATAAGGTAAGTGATAATAATTAACTCATAACATATTCATCCTTATAATCATAATCCTATCTTTATATAAATTAAACTAATACCGATAAAGGTAGCTATGCGATATATATATTACTATAATTAGAACAATGACATAATATCTGTAGTACTAATTCAATCTTATCAATAACTATTCTATATGATAATAGTTCACCATCATCACCACAGAGAGATCATATCGTCCTATAGGAATAGTACGTAGACAGTACTAAATATAACCATATACTCATATAATACGTCTATAATCTATCACAGTTACAGCTCACACAGGATATGTAATAAATAAATCATATACATTATACAGAGTGATATAGTACTAATGTGAGGCTATAGCTGATCAGGTATATATAAAAAAAGAAGAAAGATAATATATATTAATATTATATAATATATATAATAATATATATAAAAATAATTATAAGTATATTATATGATGTACTGTACATTGATTTTAAATAAAAAATTTCTGAAATACACGTGAGGAGAACGATTTATGTTTATATTAAACCTATATTAAATATAACAAGAATTATAGAGTTTACATTAAGTTATAATTTTTAATATTTTTAATTAAATCTGCCCACATTTCCTTCTTCTGTCTAAAAGCAACAACTAAAAATTGAACTTCATTTCGATATGTCTGACCGCGATTATTAATCTCTCTCCACACCCATGAGAAGATCTATCTTGACGTATTTTCGGAGCTCGATAAGTTTTTGTATAACGTCGTTTATAATATTTTTGTCTATTAACCAAAAAAATATAAATTGAGTGATCGCCAATAGTCTTATCCATTCGTCTATACCTACATGTTGTCGCAAAAGATAAAATCAAACCCCTCCGATATGTTAGTGAGATACTGTTTCTAATATCCCGTTTCCTTTCCACGAGGTAAGAGAGAGACTTCTCTTTGCTCTTAAAGGCGTGGTTAATTTTCATTTGCAGAGCTTGCAAGGCGACGTACCAAACAGTTTTCACCTTCTTCATTCCAATAGTCCGGTCGCCTATTAGGTAATAAAGGACGTACCCTTCGCAATGTTTGATCCTTCGAATTTTCGATATCTCTTTCTTCACGTCTTCGGGAGATATCGCGTGGTATTCCGGCGTTGAAATTTCGAAGAGTTTGAAAAATTCTAAGCCCGTCTGAGGGGAGACGGTCGTCAATGATTCGTCGTCGTCGTGGTCGTCGTCATCGTCCTCGCTTTGGCCACCCACCGCCGCCACCTCTTCGGGGAACGAAATCATCATTAAGCCGTAGATTTCTGGTTCCTTTGAGCGTATTTCTTCAACGACGATGTGCGGGCGATCGGGCATTAATAACTCGAAAACCACCGTCGTTTTAGTGACACTCAACAAATGCTTCAAAATATTTAGTTTCGCTGGATCCATCCGGTCGAAGGTATCTAGTACCGTCTTCGCCACCAAACGCGCGATGCGATAAAACACTTGTGTCCCGAATATTTATCCACGTCGGAGCGAGTCTTCACCATAATATGTACGTTCTTAGAACCGACGATGACGTAATACTCGCCCCCGATCTCCCTCACGGTGAAATGGCCGCAGCATCCGTCGATTTTTGTCATGCAAATTAACCATCGGAGGCTTTCGCTCGGCGAAATCTTAATGCAAAATTTTTTGCAAGCTACGATTTCATCGTTTCTAGGGTTTGAAAAATATGATATCTTCATCGTCCAAGTATCGTTACCCGTAAACTTTTTTTAGTGAGTTTGCCGCACAAAATAGCGATAGTATTATTAGACTAACCTAGTATTGATACCTTATGCTTTTCTACCATTACGCAATAGGAATGAGTAAAGACCAATCGAATCTACTATATTCTCTAATCATCATACTGTGATCGAATAGGATTTCGTCTATCCGTATGGTGTGAGAAAATGACATGATTATATGTTATAACGTCATACGTGTAGATAGATTTAACTTAAGAATACATAACCTCACAAGGTGGTATAGGGAGAAAGTTTTAAACACCTTCTCCGACGTTCCCTGATCGATGTGAAGTTGATATAGTCTTTCAAAGTGTTGTGTACAGGAATATTTTACCCTTCACAAGTAATGAATTATTTTTTTACTAGAATTATCCCTTGGTCTCACGTCGGAATGTGTAGAGGAGGAACAAGTTCACGACAGTATAGTCCTCGCTATTCTTCAGAGTAGATATTGTGGAAAGGTTTCTCATTAATTCAGTCAAGCGTTCTTACTTGCAAGAGTCTTCAGTGTCCAATCAGAACAATTCAGCATGAAATGCCAGATTTTGCAACAAGCACTAAGAGAGTTTTGCCGAAAAATCATTATTGATCTTGTTCGATCATATAGTAAAATGTAGTCCCCTACTGCTAACTGTGACGATTGGAGCCTTCTGTCCCAAATTCGTCTCTGCGATCCAGGTGTGCGCGATAAAATTTGCTGATTTTTTCTGCTTTCTACTTTCACAATCTCATTCGGAGCTTTCTGTGGCGGAGATCATCCTCCGTGTGTGCTAAAATTATTACACAATCTATCTCATATATTATGGCAACATACATCCGCGGGATTAACAAATTGGAAGGAAGATAGTCACACAATAAATACTCCCTTCTCAGACCGCTATTTAAGCAAAGGAATCGTGAATATTATTAATAATAATAATTGCAAGAATATATAATTGGAGTTTTATCAACTTATAGCGACTGCCTTATTAAATCTAAATAATCTTATGAGGTCAGTAGGAGAGTAGTTGTAGAGGGTCTGTATTTTTTGAATTGTTAATTCTTGGTACAGCAATTTCAATTACTCAGTTAGAGTTACAGACGCTTACACTTTCTTCAAAAATCAGCTGAAATTCTAATGTTCAAATTTTCCTATGGTTCAAGTTATTTAACTAATGGACTACGAGATGTTCTGGACAGCGGAGATTATATTAAAATTAATTTAACTCTCACTTTTATATTTATCCACGGATGAACTTAAAATGCGTGAAAAACACCATGCCCCCGTCCCCCCTAAAACCCACGTAAAAGATAGAAATATAATAAAATAAAAATTTTTAAATGTCATCAAAAAAAAAAGAAATATTAAAAGACCACTAAAATTAATGACAAACTAAAAATAAAAACAAAAAATATGGGAAATATACTTCACAAACACCGTATTATGAATATATATTGGAAAAGCAAAATAGAAGGTAATATATTAATTTCCTATTTATAGTAAAATATAATAAAAGGAGATAACATCACAAATAAAAAAAATAAACCGATTATTTGTTGAGATCATTTTAAATCAACTATAATCCCTTAAGTATTTCCTGATTTTTATAGATTCAAGTAAAGTATATAAAAGATTATACATTTATCGACTAGACGAATTAAATTTTTATTAAAAGTTAAATCAAATAAAAATAAATAAAGTATTAAAACCAAAAAACTTGTAAAAAATATAACTAATTTGTTTCTATATATATGATAAATTATGAAACCATTCTCACCTGCTAAAAAATTAACTAATATAAAATAAATCGCTAAAATAAATATTTTCACTCCTTTGCCAAAGCAAATGTGAAATACAAAATCATGGATTTCTGAAAGCGTAAAAACGCTCATGCGTTCTTCAATGATCATGTTTTGTAGTTTCCTAAGCGAATATCCTCCTGAGCTAACACCGTTGACGGAGCCCAAAATGCTAGAAGTGGTAAGGTCAGGACTTGAAGGAGCATCCACACTCGACTCGGCACCCCTGATAACTGATATCGCCGATGGCCCACTCCCCCTTTTATGCCCTTTAAATGCTCACGGAAGCAAATTTGCAGGTGCGACACGACGTGGCAACCGGAGATGACTAAAAAACAATTATTGTCATTTGATTCTTCTCACAATCATGACCAAAATAAGTAAGAATGATTTGTAAGGTTTGAGAAAAAACATTCCGTATGAAACGCACTCTATATATGACGTCATTATAATTATATATCACGTGTTTGACAGATATATATATATATAATAATATAAATTAATTATTAATATATATTAGATAAGAGATAATGATAGATAGAGAGATGATAATAAAGTTAATTATATAGAATATATCAATTATAAATATAAAAAGATTATTAATAAACCTATGACAATACCGCTCAATTGAGTTATGTTCATGTAGTGAAAGAACCAAATTGATACTAACCAAGCAATTATAAGTACTTATATATAGTACTACTATATAAGGTGCATAGTATCTAGTATGTGGAGTAATATACCATGATATACTAAATAACCTAATATATATATAGTATATATATAGTTATATATATATATATGTATAGATAGTTATATATTATAAATATATATATATAGTACTATCGTGAGTGATATCTGCAGTTTATAGAGAAGGTCTTCTTGTGATGGATTAATCATAGCTATTTTCTGGCTATACAGATATATATAATATATATATATATATAAGAATATATAATATATATATATGTAATATTATATATATATTATAATATTATTAGAATATATATATATAATTAAGATATCGCTATTTCTGAATATATGATAATATAGATATATATATATAAATAAATATATAGAATAAAAAATAATATAAAAATATTTAATATATATATATAAAATAATAAGATAGATATAAATAATTATATAATAGTTAAAATATAGTATATAATATTATATATATGATAATTAATATTAAGAATATTTATATAAAATAAAAATAGAAATATATAATAATTATATATAATAATAATATTAATATATAATAATATATATTAATAATATATATAGATAGATAAATATTAAATTATATTCCGATACATATATCTATATCACCTAATAGTAAATATATAAATAGAACAATAGAATGACCGCTACATAAATAATATATATATATATATTTATTATTATATATACTATAAGTATATAAATATAATATATATATATATAATGTAATGAGATAATATTAAATAACCTTTTATAAACTGTCAACAAGGTGGGATTCCCAATCTCACTTATATCCTAACTTAGTCTATAAAATATTAAATATAATAGAAACGAAATTCAATCATTTTTAAAAAACAGTGAAAAAATTAAAAGGCATAATATAATTTAGTAAGTATAATAATTCAAAATTTTAAAGAAAGATCCCGGTATGTTTACTTCTAGGTCATATATCTCTATTTTAGCATAATATATTACTATTAATAGTCATCATCATTATAAAATTACCATACTAATTCTTGTTACTTATCTCACATTGTAGATATTAAAACAATATTATTAGTTATATAACACCTCATTAAGGAGTAACTTACTATTCACTAAATAATAATTAACTATATGATATTTATATCAAAGTAGTCTAAAATTTACTAATAATATTATCTACGTTTTATTAATATATAGTGTAACATATTTAATTTTTTCAGTCTACACCTTATTATGTCTATAATATTATATTAAAATATAATTAAATTTATAATAATAATTTAAATTAATATAATATATTATTTTGAATAGTTAACCTTATATAAATGTATATACACTAGGTAATTAAAATAATAACAGTTATAATATTATTATTATTAAGATTTAATTACTCCCTATATAATTAGATATTATAATTATATATTATGAATTAATTATTATTATCCAAATACATAGTGTAAGTACGGTCCTTTATCTATATAGGCACATATTTCACCACGAGTCAAACCTAATAAATTACATTATTGTAACACAATACACATAAATTTGTTGGGAATCCTCATGTCTTACATATGAATATTATATAAGTGTGTGGAGGAATGAGATACCGTAGATTACAATTTCGAGCATTCTTAACGATCTGGAAGCAACTAATTAAAGAACCAAAACAACTAAATTCCGGGATGTAATATAATATGATAAAAAATTGTAGGCAAGGGAAATAAATTCATTACGTATACCTATATACCTAAATATACAATTTGAATACATACATTGAGTATTTCAGGTAATTAGTGAACATTCTACGTCATACATGAGATCTCACTTCTCTAACTATAACATTAAAACAAATCCTATCAAATTCCTAATTGGATATAATATATCCTGCATCACACACATACCATTACATCTATTAGACGCCTATATATCTCTAATTATAATTATACTTTCCTCTAACGTCAATACAATAGATCCATCCTGCGCTAGTGCGTTACTTTCCATGGAACTGTATGATATATCGTGGCCCTGCATTTACGTGGAGTATTAGCGGTCTCTCTCTCACGTCATATCTATCATAGTGAGTATATGATGCTTATGTCTATGCTAGAGTAGACATCTTACGTGTAGCATACTGCCATGCGGAACTCAAGTATATAGATAGTGTAAAGACTATGTATATCAGTATTAATTGCAGCCACCTGGGAGCAGTCAGTGAATTATAACTCTCCTTTATATGCGAGCCCTAAATCTCTTGCTACTCCATCTAATAAATCCGAATGAGTTAATCGATACGTGATAATAAATTGCTCTAGCTCTGATAGGACCTACTGTAAGTAAGTCTCACGCACTCAAATGACTGCCAGGGAATGCGAAGGCAACCTGACTCACACGCGTGTGGGTGTGGTATGAGGATTAAGTCTAACACAACACTTCTATACTGCATATACCCTGCAATGACATGACTACTCTCTCATTAGCTATTTCTCTATCAATCTCTCAAGCTCTGAGACGAGTCGTGTTGATCTGACGAGGAGGATTTATACTTCTTTTGATCGTAAGAACAAAAAGTAGCTACTTTTCTTAGCTCAAAATGACAGAAAAGTGTGCGAGCTAACTCCATTGGTTCTACTCATACATAGGATAATACTATATACTCTCTCTCCTCTATCCTCTCTTAGCCATACTTAAACAATCTCATCCAACAACTATCGTGTTTAAAATCGAACCTTTCCTTCCACTCTTATTTCTATCTGATGGTCTTGATTGGCTTAATACTACATCACCATACTGTAGACTACCATTATACTCATAATCACGGTGAACACTCCTTAACCCCTCACCGTTATTATAATATATCATTAAGCTAATGATCTATGATCAAAACCCTACTGGGACACGATTAGTCTCCGTTGCATTCCTACTCTCCCTCTACTTACCTATCCTTAATACCTCATCAAGGTGCCTAAGATGCTCGTATTGCACGGCGCTCACATTATAAAGATTACATATGTTTTTCTGGGGAGCCTGCATAGGCTCTCTAGACTGACTCTCAACACCATGAACGTTAGACGAGAAAGTACGAGAGTGCACCGAGAATTCGTGAGATACATTACTCCATCTCACCCGAGTGTTCTATATTGGCTAGGAGGCATGGAGTGAGTGACATTCCGTGATGCTGTGGCGCTACCTCTCGGTCTCGCGTCGTAGGCAGACTAGCTCAATATATATTCATAGGTCTATGACGACTCCACACATCATAGCACTTATTCCTATTATCACACGATTATTGGTAAGAGCGTGATGCAAAAAATTATATTAATAATAGTTCCAATATACCACACTTCCGAGAAAACATAGATAGGTAAAATAGACGACTCACTTCTGATCCTTCTATACCATCTACGCGTACTCAACTAAATATAGCATAGCACATATGCCTCCATATTCTATCATAACCATCTTGGGTCAGAAACCCTTACTAACTCAAGTCATTCTATTGTGTCTAACTATAGACCATCGGAATCTTCATAATTCCTTCTTCCGATCGCCAGATACTGGACTATTCGGGCGCTCCGGAGTATATAGGATGGAGGTTACCTACGTGAGTGACTCTATACATTTCCTGATCTCAAGGAGATTATTATTGTTTTTAGCGACCACCCCTAGGCAAGGAATTACGGGGAGATCTATAGGCGTAGGTACGTGCGAAGTTATCTGGCTTGACATATCCAAAGCATATGACCAGTACGCACGGATACGCGTAGATCACATAATAAATAGTAATCTATAGTGGCAAAAACGCGTGAGCCTTATACGAGGTATTACCAATGCACTCGGTCAAAGAGCTCTACCCTTTTATTGGATAGACTTCTCCTCCCTTGCTCATGCTCATCATTGTTAACTGACTTATGTCGTATGGACGTCCTCTTTTCAGAATCGCGCAGGATATCGGGTACTGTTGTATATATGTAATGTGAGCCGAACTTCTTTCACTACTCCGCCTCTGTTCTCTGTTCAATATTTTATATTGATTCCGTACTCCAGACGGTTCATTTGTCTTATCTCCTACTGTTATCCTTAATTCCCTCGACTATAATCGAGAGTTTATATGATACTTCAGTCGTGAACATGCACAACATCTAGAATCTCACAGTACTATCCACTCATATTATAGACTAGTATTATTACCGCACCATTATCACATTATTACATCAATTATATATGCTCTCTTCTCTATTTACTTCTATTAGTAATTGCCTCGTCGTTCTTAATATCTTCACACCGACTACCATTACTCCAGGCCTGATTACTGTGGAATAAGAATTTCCCGAAGGGACCCCACTATTATAGGAGAGTCGTCGTCTACACCTCATCGTGATAAAACCTTTACCTCCTTTAAAAAAATCACCGTAATTCTAACACAAATCACTCCTGTCTAATACTATCCTGGCTCTAACTTTCCTACGTCATTCTTTCTCTCTCGCGTTCTACTCGTCGCTCTCTGTTGGGAAACACGTGATAAAAACATGCCTGACCTTGTAACTATAATACTAATTATTTCACCATCATCTAACATGGTTTACGGGTATAGGACTCACGGTGACCTCAAAGATAACCTGGGTTAAGTCATGTTGTAGGATCACGCAGATCATCTTTTGCTCATCTATATACTAAACAGATTTGTGCTTCACAGTTATATTACAACACATAGATGGCGAGGCGCTGCTCATCTGTCACCCACTCTGGGTGAGCTCCAATAGGAGGTACTACTTTGGGCGCTTCCCAACAAACGCTATACTCGCTGGAATATGTTTGGTCTCCTACAGACAGCTCTCACCACCACGAGACTTTTTGTTAGATAGTGGCGAGTGAGTGCACAATAAATGCGCATAATATATAAGAAGCATTTAATAATCTATGTTACAAAGTATGTGAACACATATAGTTTTAAATATTCTAACACTTGTCTCCTCTCTAATCATCATACACTCTGGCTGCGCTATCGATGATGGACTAAAATTCCTCGCCTTCCTATTAGGGGTCCAATTATAATTAGGGACAGAACTGTTAGCAACTCTGAAGGACCGAGTGCCTATGTTGACCAAACCTCGTGCACACCGATGCTCGCTCACGCATTATTATAAATAACGCTGATTATTATTTTGAAAGATATTCTTTACGTCTAACACTAAATAGCGACAGGTCTAAATCCTAGGATGATGCTCGAGGATGGTGATGTCTCTGAGGCAACAATTGCAGGGCAGTTTTGTTTGATTTAAGCCATCTCCAGATATAGTTCGCTCTGGTGCATCTCACTGTTTACTCTCCCTGACCAAGAATCTGTTCATGTAATGAGACATTACTCACTTCCAATAATTACTGTAAGTCTCACATCATATCTCTACTCCCCAAAATTTACATTTTCCTTTCACGATTTACAACACGCACCACTCACCGCTCTTGTAGTCTCATGATGCCGCCTGCGTAATTTGATCGCATATCACCTACAATATTTTTTGCACTTGATATTGTATCCGAGACACTCCTCTTCTCATGATTTGATGTAATAAAGTGCTACTTTGCCAGCATTATAGCGAGTGATATTAGAGTCACCTCGTAATACTCCAAACACATTAAAGAAACTATAGAGCTAATGACCTAAATTTGATATAATAATAACCGAACGCGATATGTGGATTGATGTCTACATAGACTATATGATAAGATATAAATATAATAAAATGAAATGTGAGTGATTAAAAATTGATAATATTACAAGGAAGATTTCTCACGTGACCAAGCCCTGCCATTATGTGATATAATTAATATAAGGTTAAAAAGCATGTAACCTCGCGCCTATGATGAAGTGGTTATATGTGTTAAGTACTAATATATTCTTAACAATCTTAACATACAGTACCCCAAGCTCCCCTACCCTCTATAAAACATGCAGCAATTAGATGACTAAGTTCTTGTCTCGGCCTAAGTGCACTAATTCCATAATATTAAGTATGTACAATACTCTCGAATAATATACTCAATTAATATACTGGCCAAAATATCTCAACCCCGTGCTTTGATAATATGCTATAATTCTCAAGTTAGAAATGAAAGTAACTTTTTCTAATACATTATAAGTAACTTCTAGATAAATAATACCTTACTTGGTAAGAATAATTTTAATCTATAATTAGTAGAGTAATTGAAAAAGATCAATTTTGGACGTATGCCTCATCTCTACATACATATATCACTCACGATATATAAAAATACTGTAAATAAAAATTGAAGAGATTATAATTATTAAATATCTCAAAGATTCCACTAATTGTACCCTACACTTCTTCTATTAAGTTCACAGTCTCAGTGATTAAATTTATACTCAAATTTTAAGTATAATAGTAATTGAATTTATAAAGTATATTAAATTCATTATAAATTCTTTACCCTATATATATTTTACTTGTTAAGTGAGAAATTTAATATATTATATTTGATCCTTCTACACTTATTATATATAATTATATATATTTATATATTATAATATATATTTAATATATATAATTAATATATATATATATAGAATATATATATATATATATATATATTAATATAGATTATATATATATATTAAATAGGATATATAGGATATATTAAGATAATAATATTATAATATATATAATATATATAATATAATATTAATAATATATATTATAATAATATATAATAATATATAATAAATATTATATAAGAGCTATTATATACACCCCTATATATAACAATAATATATAATATATACTATATATAATATATATATAAACTATTATATATTATACAATATATACACTATAAATAATATATAAAACATGATTAAATTATTTTTGATAATATATATAATATATAATATTATAATATATATATATAGATGTGATATCTAATTTAAGACTTTAAGTAAAAAATTGATCCCGGCTTGATACGAAAGGAAAAAAAAATCCAATCTCGTATTAACTGAATTATTATTCAATCTTTACAGACTTTTAGATATTCCTAATTTATTTATTATTTTTTTTTGTTTTCTCTCCGGTAAAAAAAAGAACAAAAATTAATTTTGCAAACCATCTACGCAGATAAGTAGAAGAGTAACGTTATTTTCGTGCTCACCGTGAGCGAACTATATATAGACGACGACGTTTCCGAGGTAAATTGGCGTCATTGCAATAATTTTTTTTTTTAATTTAGTTACTCTAAAATTATTTATCGTAGAATAAGGAATTTAAGGGTGACTGACTTAAATCTATAAACAAAAAAATATTAATTTATTAAATAGAGATATAGTTTCACTTGGAGAAACAATCTTTCATAGCCTTAATAATTAATATATATATTATATATATATATATATATAAATATATATATATAATATAATATATATATATATATATTAATTAAATAATTATATATAAATATATTATATTAAATATATAAATACATATAATATTTAATAATAATTATATATAAAATACAAAGAATGAGTCTCATATGATCATACCCTATTATTATATATATATATACCCTATATATATATACTATATAATAATCTACAATTTACGATTATTATATTCTTTATGCCTTCAATACCTCCAAAAAGTTCCTTAAAAAAATCATGATAATCAAATAGAGGGAAATGACCAGATAAATGTTATAGGCTCAGGCGTTTACGAAATGTATATTATAAACTCAAAAAGAAATGGGTTGATTAAAAAGGGCATATCATTTTTTAATCCCAAAGAGCTCTTATAGAATTTTGTTTCTTTTTCTACACCGTACTTATCATTTATAGATGATTCAAAATCGGAGAATTCGAACAGGTCGTATCGTTTTATATACCACTGAATGATGGAATTTCCATACTTGTCGTTCATTGTCACTAACGATATTTTGAAAAATCCACTTTAAATTGTATTGAGACATTACTTCCAATAAACTCGCAAAGGTAAAATTTTTCTTTATTAACCATGTATCGATCAAAATTTATTTCTAGTCCTTTTTTCAAAGAGGGAGCGACATCCAAAAGTTTATAAATACTGCAAGGGTCGATATATTCCGAATAGAAAAACACAACTACCTTTTCCAGATTTGGAGAAAGACGACAAATATCATATAAGAGAAGGGAAAAATCAATCTTTAATTCTAACAAATTTTTAAAAGCGACATCATTTACACCATCTTTTAGAAATTCGACGTTTTCTCTAATTTTATATGAAGAGTCGTTTAATCTAATTTCTAACTCTGTCATATTCGGGAAAGCTTTGATGAATTTATTACTCGATAAGCCGCAAATAAAGCGATTTGCTAGAAAGAATGCCAATTTTCCGTCGGAAACCAATTTTAATGAATTCACATTTAAAAATCGGAATGGAGAAATGGTATCGACATTTTCGTTTCTTTGAAGGATAGCGTTAAAACGGCAAGCGTTTCGCAAATTTAATTCTAAGAAACCGCCGTTCTTTCTAATATTCCTTCGCAATCGGTTTCTAAAAATTTGCGTGTCCCAAGAATCAATTATCTTCTTTTCTATTTCAGTTCGCCACTTTTTACCCGAATGTAAGTAGCATTTCTCTCGTGCTATAGGCCACATACGAGTCGGCGGAATAAATAGCGACATAACCACATAAATTCCTTTGCATGCGAGGCAGAATGGTATTTCTATCTCGCTTCTTTCACGATCTTTAGTTAGAAGTTTCCAAAAATTAATTTCCAACATTCTTTTTAATCCACCGACTCTATATATCTAGATACTCTTTCTATATCACTCCCTGCCGCCCTCTTTCTATCCAACTATGTTCGATAATATTCCAGCAGTCAAAACATTATCGACTATCTGAATAGATGCACACTTTCTCGACTATAATGTTCCATTCAGCCACTTACTTGTACTACTTATCACGTTATTACACACAGAATTATAAAATTCCACCACGATTAGAAAAGTTTTAAGAATTTATAATTGAAAAAAAAAATTAAGAAAACAAAATAATCGACAAAATAACTTCTGAATAAATAATCTATCAATCACAATAAAAAACTGGCGTGGTGTGTGAGGAATAATTTACCTCTTTTCCAGATGGAAATATATACCGTTAATAAATCATCCATAAAGATCATATACAATCCCCAAGTTTTCAGCCTACCAATACGCCTTACTAACACACTAGAGACGCTGTATAACGGTTAATATCACGCGTGTGGAAATGTATTCAAAACGAAACTCCAATTTTTGCAATTCAAGACAACGAATGAAAGTTTTCGACAGTAAAATATACCATCGACTTCCGCTTGTTAATAAGCACTATTCGGATAATATTGCTACGCCTTAATACCTCAATGGAGGAATAAGAAATTTCCGCAATTCAACTCGAAAATTCATTTGTTCGAATTATTTCCTCAGACGCATTTCATATATCCCTTAATTGATTTCTCGATTCTAAAATCGGCTCGCGCACCTCCCCGAACGAAAGAAAGGGTTCTTTGTGCATTTAATCAGTAGGTCTAGTATATATACTTCATTACCAACACGAGTGTATTTCGCGACAATTCTTCGATATTTAGTTTTAAATGAAGATTTAGATTCAGGGGAAAATTATTACGATAAAATTATTTATTTACACATAATTTATGTGAGAAAGATCCGTCCATAGTGTAAGTTGCAGAAGGTTTAGACGGCTACACGTATTTAGTTAACCAATTTCTATAAACACTCATCGAT
>JABUQX010133488.1:27500-51293 GCA_015478945.1 Trachelipus rathkii | reverse complement strand
CTTTCATTATCTCTAGATGACCTAGCTCTTATCCTCAGCTATGTCTCCCAATTATTTTTACTGCAACTATCGATGCGAAATTGAAATAATTATATATAAACCTCGATCTCTATTATATACCCATCACAGTCAGATAAATAAGCATAATTATTAATAATAATAAATCAGAAGAAAAATCTCACTAAATGAAGAACTATCTCTCTACCAAACATACTACTACTCAATATAAACCTTATAAATTATAACTCATTCGGCTAAATGAGATATATAGGTATAAAATATGATGGAGTAAAGTCCGTATACTATCTCACGTAATATAAACTTACACGAATTTCGCAAAGTTATTATAATGATATCTCACTCAAAAAAGAAGATCCCGGCAAGTGTTATAAACGCGCGAAAAACGCGTTGACTACCCATTCAGCCTTCGAAGAGACTATTCAACAGAAGGGACTTTGTTAACAACTTTTATATATATATGTCATTGATATCTAATGAGAATACCATCCTATTGTGTCTAAATTAACGAGATATCAAGTGTGGTATCATTGTTTCAATGAGGTATAAACAGTGTGGTATAACATATGTAATATACATAAATAGGTGTAGCTTGTACGTATATATAGTATGTATATACATAAGTACTTTTATATAAGTAAAAGTAACAATTTAGTATAAATATAAACCCCTATATATAATATTGTATGATAAACTCATCACGTGATATTAATATGTGACTATAGAAACACCAGTAACTTCTCAATTCAAGTCCTATCTAGTATAACTTATACTAAAGAAAAACACAAAATAAATAAAAAAAAATGATATATGAGACCCACAGAAAAAATTACAATATTATAACTTAAATTATGACAATTAATAAGAAAAAATAGAGAGAGTCACGAAAAAATGACTTACATAATCTAATATATCGCGACACAACTTTATTCGATAACTGCAAATGAACACGCAACATCAATTTATATTGTCAACTATAATATCATATCACCTAGCACAATCATATACACTCATATATCTAAGGATTCATCGTTAGAACATATGCAAACTCTCCTATATTATAGTATAGGAATATTATTCGTTATCATCATTACATAAGTATTTTATGAATTATTATAATATTTACTAATTGACAACATCAGTTTCTTGTATTTAAAAATTACGAACTCTGATTCCCTTTCGAATTCTAAACTGCATATTATTCTTGATAATTTTTCAAATTGAATTCTTTATTATTGATTAATAAATATTATATATTGCATATATTTAAAAGGACCCTTTAATTTAATTTTCAAAAGCAACTTCGCATCTACTATTTTAATGAATCTCCTATCTAATTATTTTATGGTGATATAACTCTCAGATTCAATATTATTTAGTTGAATTATGTAGCAGTTTTTAAGAATAAATTCATTTTTTTGGATATCCTACTATACGAACTTTTATTATTTACCTATTTTCCGAATTCTAATATATGGTTACATTGTATCCTTACTCCCTTATTATTAGTTAATAGGTAGATATAAATTAATAATAAGATCAATAATAATTTATCTATATATATAAGCAAATTTTTCTTCCTATATATTATATATATATATGTCAAGCTTATAATTTTATTTCTTTCGTAAGATAGTTATGTAATACTATATTTACTGTATATATATATATAATCACTATTTATGTAACAAATCATTAGAATAAAGAGAATAGTAATAGAATAACCTTTTCACTTATATATATTCAAACAGTATTCCTGAGTAATAGAAAGTTATTACAAATATATACCTAAAATGATAATCTTTATATTAGTGATAATAATACTAATACTATTGCTCTTAAAACAAATAATAATATATATATGTTAATTAAACCATTTTTATATTATTATAAATATGAAATTATAATAATAATTAGTATATAATTTATGTTTATATATATCTAATCGATATATAATCAAATAATATGCTTGTTCTCATATCATTATTTATTATTATTTTTCATTACTATATATTGTTATTATTATTTTATTACATTGTAAATTCAAAATATTTTTGAATATACCTTTCTAGATCTTCGGATTATCTCATTGTATTTGTTAATCTTGTTAATATATCTCAATTTTCTAAGCGCAAAGACAGAGTTCCGCAATAAACATAATACACCACTAAATTCCTAAAGTGTTATTATAAGGAAGGTAATCTATAATTATAACAGTAATTATTAGAAACATAATTAATTGAAAATAGATATTTTATTAAATATTATGAGCTATACTAAACATAACATATAATATATCAAATGTTAGTTACTTTGTAATAAATATAAACTTAATGAAAATGGTCTAATGCTTGTTGCTTATGGCTTTGTCTCCATCATCATGGAGCCCACGAAACCACCATCCCGATCCACCTCCCTATCAGGAAAGATGAGTAAAATTTTTTGGGTAACAATCGTTACATTCATATAAATATTGGTACACCTCCCACCACCTACCATTGTCATAATCATTCTTCCTGTGCCTATAACATCTAATTAGCCGTATATTAAAGTGATATGCTATATCGATCCTATTGTAGACCAATACTATAGTAGTAACAAACATAATAATCATAGTCACTTGCTATAGTATGATCTCTGCAGGGCCTACACTACATAATATAGTGCCATAGAGAATTCGTAAAAAGTGATCCATGGGACAATTTCTTATTAAGGGAACAAAATTGATCCTGAAGTAATATAATAAAATATATAACGTCCCGTCCACCTTAGAATCCCTAATCAGTCATAATAATGAATAGTATTAATGATAATCTAATGAGTTAAGAAAAATTCTCACTGATAATGTAACTCTCATCTACATAATACTCCTACCATAATATTACCTCAAAACATATATACTTTTTCTACCAATATATAGTTAATAACATTGATTGAATAAGCCGCACGTCCGAAACTACTCTATCTCACCGCTAAATTACTTGTCACCCAATAAAAGTAAGTAAGGCCTTGAGCAGTGTGATAAACGCTACTTATTGAATAATAAGGCTACATATATTAATTACTACCATTTATTTTTTTGACTAATGAGTATATATATATATAATTATCACTATACCAAGAAGAGACGTGCTTGTAACAAAGCTCTTGCCCTATCCGTGAATTTCGTGGCCTAATGCGGTCTGATCCTGATAAGGACTGACTATGTGGGGTGAAAAGGACAAAGCTGATAATATCGAAAATCTAGTGAGGCGCATATATCTCTTTGATTAACAAGAGGCCGGTCCTGACTAATAGTCTAAAGGTAGGCATTGCGTACAGAGACAAAGCAAGACCAGCCTATCCTAACTGCCTGTACGCTATAGGTCCACCGCGCGTCACTATGAACAGGAGGCAGAGCTTTATTTATTTTTTTAAATCGTTAAAAGTTATAACTTAAAGAAGACAGTGGTTTACAAATCATTATTGGTATCATTATCTAAAAACCAGTGTAAAACTGTTATATAGATATTATAATATAATTAATATGAATATATATATATATATATATATATATAATAAATTAATATATAATATAATATATATATTAAATATTTAATAATTATATTAATAATAATAATATATATATTAAAGATATTATATATCATACATAATATATATTATAATATAATAAATATACTAGTATATTATATATAATGGTCATATAGCTGTATTTAGAGATGTATAATTTGTGCCACTATATGTACAAATATAAAGTTAACGTCACAAATATATATTTTGGGGTAAATTATTACTGAAAATAATTTTCAATTCTTCAGCGCTCGTGATCTTGAAAACCTTCTATTGAAGGATAGGAAAAACTGAAACCACAAGGAACATTGGAGGTAGTAAAGAGGACGTGGTACTTATATTTAAGTTATACGGTTAGTTTTAATTAACATAATATATATAAATAAATGTAGTTTTCTATATCCTTATTAAAACTATGGAGCATAATCCTTTAAATAACTAACTAAATATGTTTACTTATCAAATAAACTAGTACGAACATAATCTGAAACTTATCTACAAAATGTCGCAGGCGCAAAAAGGCGCATAGAGCGCAATAGACAAATAGGAACGACTGATATGTGACAAAATATAGGGTCATCTAATTATAACTAGCACTAGCACACAAGGTCGGCTATAGGCATTAGCGACCTATCAGGCAAACTCATCATAATGGATCGCACTCAAATAAAATTAATAAGGCGCGAAACCAACTGATAATATAATATATTAAGTATTAATTATATATAATTATATATATATATATATATAATATATATTATAATAATATTATATCAATGAGCATACTAAAACACTTTCTTTTAAGATAATTATATATTTGTATATACATTAGGTTAGTTATACATAGTACTGTAGCTGAGTGAATAAAGTTTTGTAGTAGATCACCGTATATATCATGCTCTATTAGATATCACATAGATACTATTATAGATATATTCGACGTTTCAAAATAAGTAGAGATTAAATAAATAAGAATCACGTAATATCTCACGAAAGTATATGGCTAATTACCAAGGTAGCTCAGAGTGTATAAGTGATATTACGTTGAGATATATATGGAATAAATAGAGAGATTGAATTTAGTACAATAAATTTATCAAATATGTATGATTGTTAATTGTAGTATATATACTGTATAGTATTTATATATAGTACCACTATATTATGTATCAATATAAATATAATGAATAATAGGTAAATGTCATGCTAAGAATATAAATAGTGCAATTATAGATAGTGTGATTACTATAAAGTTAATAGATAATATGTTATAGTAGTAAGAATAGTGCCTATAATGATTTTATCTGTGAATTTATTACCTATTTAGTATCACGTCTAGTATTAGGGTAATTAGGTCCGTTTGGAGTTATAATGATAACAGGTGATATAGGATAATATGTATATTCTCACATAATAAAATAAGTTATGAGATATATATTATTTTAGTATATTTTATATTTAAGCAATGAATATTATAAGGTATTCGTTGATATGCATCTCACGTTACTAATGTGTCTTTACATCATGCACCGTATTATCGGCACTTTGCTCTGTACTTAATAGATTGCTTAATTTCTGCGATGTATCTTCATATAAAAGTATATGTACACTTTTAATTTAAGAAATTTAACAAACACCAATGTTTTTTTGGAGAATGAGGTATGCAAATATATTAATTACTTATAATTGGATTATTAAATTATTTAGTTGATATTTATAAATATTAATTATTATTGTCTTAAAATTCTGTACCCTCACATGATATAATAATTAGTAGTACTAGTATACTTATTGTAATATGTTTATTATTATTATTGATTATTGTATAATTAGTTATATATCGTTTAATAGGTAATTATAATATTAAATATTGCGCGTAACTTTAGGTCAACGATTCATTTTTATATAATTGAATATTCAAATATTAAATCATGCAAAATTATTTTATGGGATAATTTTCAATATTGCAATTATACAAAAATAAGCTCATAACGTCCCTCCAGAAACACAGCGATTCTTAGCGAGCGGCTGATTAGTCGCACCCCGCTCTTGCGGAAGGTGAACTGGACCAGGGAATGATAATGAAGAACCGGTGAGAACGTGCAAAGGTGTCGCCCAACCCTCGAGATGCAAAAGCAATGAATAATTGAATAAAATATCAAATATCTAGAAATCTTCATCCTATTCTCGAAAGTTGATGTGCATAACAAACATTTTACCGGATATTTTCACTTTCTATACATTACATCATTACACCTTTAAACGCTAGAAAAGGAAATAAAATGAATCTATTATAGCTTAAGCACGGCCTAAGCTACTCATTTTATAAGACTATAGGTTGGAGGTGTGACAGCACCATAAAATTAAATGAAAATAAAATATGGGTCACTAGTGATTTCGTTAAGTTTTATTGTGTATAATTATACAATATATATAGTTAAGAGTTAAATTACATTTGAAATCCAGTATTTACTAATGTATTCAACCTAAAATTATTGAATTACGTTACATTTTTTATTGATTATCGTTCCTGGAGTCAACATCTTATAAATAGACCATATATTACTATATATATATATAATATATATATATATATATACTAATATATATATATATATTATATATATATATATATATATATATATATATATACTATAATATATAATATATTATTCATATATATATATATATATATATATAATAGATATAACTCTGTGTAGTAGTATTAGCTATATAACCTTAGACTAATATATATATTAACAATATCAGTATAACTATATATAGTAGTAGCTAATATAATAATATAGTACATCATTTATCTTACTGCCAGAGTAATGAAAATTATTAGACACACGAATATATAAGAGAGTGAGTTAAAAATATAAATTAGAGATAATTCTATATCCACATTAAAAGAATAAAGTTATAATATAGTATATATATAAAATATGTAGTGAGTGAAGTATATGGAATTTCTATCACTAGGTACTATTGCTATAATAGTAGATTTATCACTGTCTAATATTGAGACCAGTGAAGATAGTTGATATTATAATAAACTGTATATATATATATATATTATATATATTAACTCTAACATAAAAATAACTTTATATTATGAGAAATATTAAAAAAAAATTATTTAGAAATACCGTCCAAGATCAACGATATATATATATAAATTGCACTAGAAAGGATATCAATATAGACTACGATGAAATATATATTATATGTATATAGAGTAGTATATTAAGTATTATTATAATAATAATTAGCTTAACTCTAATAATATTATAATTAGATATTTATAATATAAGAAATTATGTGTAATATCTATTAGGGCTCACCAAAAGTTATCAATATACATAAGTAGAAATAATCTTATATAATAGTCAGATAATAATATTAGGCCGAGTTATTAATACTCACAAATTTTAGAGACCATATATTTAGTAGAATATAGATCAGTAGGATATATAAAAGTTATATATAATACTACTCTAATATACTGTATTAATCAATTATACTGAGAACTATTATAATGACAAATGTATATAAAGAATATTCAGTCAGTATATGAGTTGTAAAAAATTAATGATAAACCCTATAATATAGAGTATAGCGAGATAATAGATGAAACCGGTGTGTATATATATATGGGTAAAAGAGAATTAGAGTAGAATAAAATCCCAATGAATAAGCGTATTAGATATGTATATTAAATATTCTATATAAAGTATATATATATATAGGTTAATTAAAGTTAAGTATGATTAAAGATAAATAATATATAGTAAATAATAATAAAATAATTATAATACCAGTCAATAAGAAAGGTAAATAAGATATATATATATATTTATATATATATAAAGTAATGCTAGAAATAAATTTTTTTCTAATGATTATATATTATAAATTAAGACTATCTTAAGAAATCCTTTTCTTTTCGAGTTAGATTTAAGGCAAACTGTGAAGAACCCAGAATGCATTACTCATATTTAAAATTGATGGAGACACATATATATATAAATCGTAGATATCACAGCACACTTAAAAGCGCGAGAGAATATGGTCACTAAACAGTGTGTATTGGAGACGTGGAATACTTTTTTTTTTTGCTATTCTCTCAGATATGTTTTACTAGGAAAGATTAAGGTAATTTAGATATAGATAGAGTAGATCTAATTTAGTTTAAAATCGTTTCATGTCATTTTTGCATATACTTACAGAATTTAAAAGTATATAATAGAAAAACGTATTAAAAAATATTACAAAACTTGTAATCTTACCAAATAATAATAAAAACAACAAGAATAAGAAAAACAAATAATTAAGAAAAAAAAAAAGATAAAAAATAATGTGGCATAGAATGCTATTGTATAGCGAGGAGTCCAGAACAATAAGTATATGGGAAGGCGAACCATTTGCAAAGGCCACTGTAAATGTATTTTTTAATAGCAAAAAGTTATTAGAGAAGTTCAAGTGATAATATGGTGTTTAATGCTTCGTTGAATAATTACTTACCTCCTCACAATTATTCGACCAATAACAAACTGCTCTATTGCCTTCTTAAGTAATAGCGGTCACACTGATATTTTCTACAATTCTTCTAGTTAAAAAGATAACAGCTCAATATTGAGAAGATGCACTCTTGTTAATCACATATTAAAAAAGAATTCTCATAGTACTATCGAGTTATTCCTGCATAATAATTTTATTATTTTGCGTCATCTAAAAAACATCAGAGTAGTAAAACTTTATTACTATTTAAAAATTCTACTTCTGAACAGCGCAATACTATATATTCTGAGAGAATAGATAGAAAAAATCATAGTTAGATAACGAGTCTTACATTGCATTCACTTTAACAATATTTCTTAGAAGTTTGAAAGCTTCATGGATTCATCACAAAAAAGAATCGCGTATCCATCTAACATTGTAAGAGCTTCTTCTATTAACTTGGGATTGACACTGTCAGAAGAAGCTAGCTTACTGAGAGGAACGACAAGTCTAAGTACTTACCTTACCTTTCAAACTCACATTACTAACTAGCTTCTACAAATAACACTACTTAAAGTTGCATACTATAATTATGCACAATTTTCTTCAAATTGACTCAGTTATTAAATTATAAATAAATAAAAAGAAAAATTTTAAATAATCTCTTATATGTAAAATAATACGAGATAATAAATTAATAATTAGATAATTATTATTATATTACTCAATAACATAATATATATATTAATATAATAATAATAATAAACTCATTTCTCTTGATATCTAATAAAACGTGTAATATATTATCTATTCATGAGTGTAGTAATAATAACATTATTATTTAATATATGATTTATTCACGGATGTTGATATCCTTTAAAAACCTTCTTATTTAATCTCTTATTATTATTATTAATTGTTAGGTATTTATGATTATTATTATTATTATGGAAATTTTTATAATTAATTTATTATATGGTATAATAATTATATATTAATTGATTATAGTATGATTATCTCTAATATAAGTAATCAGTATTATTAGTTTATTATTATATTGATCTGTATGTATATTACTTTTTTTTCTTAACATTTATTATCTTTACAAATTTATGGGATTATAAATTTATTACTCGATTATATCGAAATTATTTATATATGTAAGTAAATACCAGCCATCTTAGGCATTCAAACAGTTCATACTTTACCTTAAGCAAACATGCCGATATATTTATTTTATGTGAGGCGAGATAATTTATCTCCACGTATATATATCCTGATAAAGGGTGCTATGAGGAGTTATTATTATTAATTTTCTGATTTACAAACTATATTCATTATCTATTATTACATCTATCATCTCGAGGATTATATATTTATCGGTATTATACTGTGTAATTACTTAGAATCACTCCCAATAGTGATTAGTCCGTAACAAGATGATAATCGTATCTCATTAATAATAATATTATAATTATATAGTGTATATGAATTGTAATTGTATATTTATTAAAAGTTGTATAAATATGTTGCAATATAAATTTTTATTAAGAAATAAAAATAAAATAATATAGATAAAAGTGTTAAATATCGCGCTTAAAATATCTATCTATACTTATCTAAATTTATATATATCTAATCTATCTAATCTAAATCTAAATCTATCTATCTATCAGTATCTATCTTAATTACTATCTATCTATCTATCTATCTATCTATCATCTATCTATCTAATATTAGCTAGTAGCTATATATATACTTTAGAGTATTACTATACATATATATCTATCATATCTTAAATCTAATCTATCTATACTATCTTTTATTTATCTATCTATCTATATTTATCTACTTCTTAGATAAATATATTATATAATGATATATATATATATTAATATATTAATATATATATATAATATTAATATATATATAATATATATTATATATTATATATATAATAATATTATATAATATATATCATAGTATATTAATATATTTATGTGTGTTGTGTGTGTTATAGCGGGGAATTACAAAATTCGAGAAGGAAGTTATCGACGTTTGAACGGATATGATTAAAAAGGTAACCGAAGAAGAAATAAAAAGAAAGTAATTATGTAAAAAAGAAATAAAGAGAAATAAATATAGGAGAGAACTTGAGGAACGTCTCATAGGAAAATATTAAATTTAAAATAAATAGTAATAAAAAATATAAATAATATAGGATTAAAGTCTCACATTTTTTTAGCCTTCCTTTGGAAAGAAAATTACAAGCTATTGAGGTGTTGAAATGTGATATTGAAATGAAATGCTGATTTCCTTACCAAATATTAGATATAATAATTGATATACTAGAGGAGAATAGTTAACCAAATTAATTGATGTTAAATTCCAAGCTATTAGTAAAATTTCTAGTGGAAAATAACTAGTAAATAGTTGATGAATAAGACTTGCATCGCCTTATAATAACAGAATACATGCGCACACATAAATAATGAAGGGTTAAAATTTATATTTTATTTAGAAGAGATAAGGCATGTAGTGGCGTCATAACTTACATTCACTTATTCATTAGCAGAAGTAAAAACGCAAACCAATCAAAACATTTATAAAGATCTGCATCGGAATATATAAATGTTTTCAAATCCCTGACATTACTAATACAGAGTGTATATATTACGATGTATTGTTAATTAATTAATTATATATATATATTAATTATATATATATATAATATATATATATTAATATATATATATAATTAAAGTAGTATATATATATATATAATATATATTAATATTTTAATATATATATATTATATATTATTATAATATAAAGTATATATATATTAATATAATATATATATACTAATATAATATAGTATATATCATCTTATCTATTTTATACTGAATCCTATCTCATATCAACTCTTATATCTACATCATCATTTATTCCTTATCATCACAGTCTCCATTATAGTTTTCTATCTATATATATAGTTGGTAAGAGCAGAATGTAAAATGAAACCAATAATATATTATTATAATATTAATAATCACAGTATATATGGTAATTCCTATAAATATATATATAATGAGATATTGAAAAAGTACTTTCAATGAGATTATCAGTTCTTATATACACTGTATATTATTACATAATACTGTATATATTATTATATATATAAATTATAATAGAATAAAACATTGCATAATCACATAACAACTGCTACAAATGAAAAAAAATAAGATATAAAATATAATAAAAAAATTAAAAATATTAATAATTATAAATATAAAAATTGTTTTAGTATCTCGAGTATATATACCTTTTACTCATAAGTATTGATATGAGTATTTTAACACAGATATATAATGTGACTAATTAACAAATAAATTCCGACATTTTTAAAGATAATAATAAATTTTATTGAAGATAATATTAGTATATCACGGCGTAAATTACAGTCACGAAAAGATCTCTCACCAAAAATTTGTAATGAAATATTTAAATATTAATTTGTATTTTTGTCAACAACTTTAGTTCACCAGAGGTAATTTTTAAATTTATTTAAAAAAAAAAAAAGATCCCTTGTAATGAAACATTTTGTAAATAAATGTATGAGATTTGTTAAAGTTTTTGCACATATTTTTCAGTTATTATATGAAAATATTAAAATGTAAATAATTTAAGAGAGTACAATATCACTTATTTTTCACTAACTCACACATGTCCAATGCAATTACTTAATTCGATGACATTACACTCAAACTTATAAGTAATGCATTATTATTTATGAAGAGAAATTATTATTATTAGGTAATGAAATAAAGAAAAAATCAAAGGAAAAGTTAAAATATACACTACGCTTAAATTTTCAATCATGATTTTTAGTTCCATATATATACATAAGAGAATAAATATATAACTCTAAAAGAAATTTATATATCTTATTTTTCCTTTAACAAAATCATGGTAATACTGAAATAGAAATTAGTGAATATATTCTAATAATAGGAATTATAAGAATTAAAATATATATTATATTTATTTATATATTATTTTTATTATCAAATATTATATATAATTTTTAGTAATATATATATATATATATATATATATAGTTATAATCAACATTTGCCTCTATAATTATAACCTATTATTATAACCTATAAATTATATTATATATATAATTAACAATCTAATCTAATTAGATAAATTAATAATATATTATAATAATAAATTATATAAATAATTAATAGATTATATTAGAAAATATATAAATTTAAGTAAATTTTTCATATAATATATATATAGTTATATAAGTAGTAAATAAAATTATAATAAATTAATAATAATATAATAATATATAAATAATTAAATAATTAATAATAATTAATATAAATAATATATTAAAAGATAAATAATAATTAATAATAATAATAATTATTAATAATTAAAATAATAATTAAAATAATTAATAGTAAAGTAATTAAAAATAATATAATATATATAATATATATATGGTACATAAGTATATTAGCGCAAATAAGGAGCTTCACCTGATCCTACCGAACTTTTTATAAAAGTCACAAGATTATACTCTATAAAATAATAATAAAAAATAAAAAACGAATTAATGTCTCATCTTAAATAGGCAACAAATATTATTATCCCAAAGTTTTGTATCAAAAAACTTCCAATTAAGACCTTTCAATATTATTTAATCCTTTCCATTGATTATGAGTTCGATCAATATTATAGGCTAACACTATAGTTTCAGTTATGATATGTTGAGTGTTAAAAAATTTAACACAGAGATGATATAAGATCTTGTAGTGATATTAACAGAATGATACAAAATGGTATATCACTAACTCTGAAACAATAGTTCGGTTATGCCGTTAGAGAACCGATCGCTGGATAAGAGAGGAGCCCCACGCTTACTTTTTTTTAAAATGAAAAGTTAAAATCTCAAGGATTTTTAAAGCTTTTGAGAGGCTGTAACTATTTTCTAAAGACTTAAATTTGTTTTTCGTTTTTTTCAATAAACGTATTTTTAAAAATATTAAAACCATAATATATTGGGTGATGTTAAATTTTTTATTTTTATAAGAAATATTCTATGGGAAAATTCAAATTTTGATGTTATGGAAGAAGATAGAGATAATTTACTCACTGATACATATCAAAGATGCTTTATCCTTTGTTTTTGTTTTGTTTTTCTCAATTAATTTACTTTACGAATATGAATATATAATAGATAAATAGTGAATATGGAAACCTATTATGTTGCCTTTTAAAAGGAAATTAAATATTTAGAGCTGGAGATGTGTAATGAATCGCACTTCTGCAGCAACTCATATATCAGACAGTCTCATTCACATATCATATATAATATATACCTATATAAGCAACGCCGCCAACTTGTTTGTTTACATTTTTCGTAGAACGTGCTTAAATTCGCAACACGGGAAATTATAGTATAAACCTTAAACTAGTATATTAAGAATATATAAATTATTCTATTAACGTATCTTAGTCACGATGATTTTTACTATCGATTTGCTCGACTGTTTTAACAATATAACTAACGATAAAAATCCGTAGCTCAATTTAGTTGTTTTCTATTTAAGCTACAAAATGCTAATAACGAAACGGCTATTATATATAATAATCTGTGTTATATTTTATGTATTTATTACAGCATAATATACATACCGTAAGTGCAAGAGTATACTTTAACACTCTATTGCTAACTCTACTATAACACATATAAATATATAATATCATCACCGTATGTACTAACTTACCAAATTAGTTTCAAATTTCCTTAATATCCTGAGGTTCAATCTTATTGCACATCCCGTCATGCTTAAATATAAATATATTTCGAATATAAATAAATACACGTATAATATATATAATTTATATACACAGAAAGCATATTCGAAATAATTATAAATTATAAATTAAGTATTTATTGTATTCAGTGTAAAAAAATATGATAAATTATACTAAAGATTTAAAACATTCTGCACCGCAACACATATAAATAAAGAAGATTTATAAATACTTTTATAATTAATAAAAATATTTGTGTTAATAATTAATCTGTATCTTGAAAAGTACTTAAAAGCGAAGTAAAGAGGTTAGCAATTGATATCAGTTGTGCTTATTTACAACAATCATGATGATTGTTTTTTTCCAAGTAATATAGTTCACATATTGTTAATCTATATAATAAGTCTCTTATACATAATTGGTTCCGTTACAGGCCGCCAAAAGGAATCTACTTATTTTTCTTAAATTAAAAAAAATAGTGCAAATTAATAATTAAGTAAATGTAAATGCAAAGTTTAAAACGCTATTTTAAATATATATAATATAATATATATATATATATATTATATATATAATATATATTATATATATATATATATATAATATTATATAATAATATTAATTATATATTATATAATATTACTTATAATTATATAAAATATATATTATAAAATATATAGATAATATAATATATAATATTAATTTATATATATATATATATATTATATATATAATTAGTATATATATATATAATCAGTTTAATATATATAGTAATAATTTATTATGAAGTATTTTCTGAGTTTTATTAAACAATACTTATATATAAATAATATATAATATCTTAATAATAATATATTATATAATATATATATATATATATATATATAATATTAAATTATTAATAATATATATTAATATTAGATGGGTCGTATATTATAATTAAGCTAAGGCAATAATATGTGACGATAGTCAATACTGCCTAACAATTATTATGCAATCACACTGACTCACTCAACGCAACCTACGCTCAGTATATGATTGTCTAACTGTGATCTATCAATATATCAAGCGATAAACTGTCACGTATATATAGTTATGTCAGTATATCTATACTTTTTATATATACTTTTTTATTTACGTGCCACTTAGAGTCATATTATTATATGCCTATATTATAATATATTTATCAGTTTTATCCTATAGCCATTATAATACAATATCTAATTATAGTAAAAATATTTCACAGAATATAATAAATATCAGGAACTTTAGATAATTATTGAGATCAAAATCTTGCATTGATAATAAAATATGAATCGTATTAAGAGATAAAAAAAATCGTGTGGTGGTAGGAGGTTATTTCTTAAAGAATATTTAATTAGGTAATTATAGTATTAACATATGTACTAAATATTGTTAGTCATCTACTTCATTCGTTTTATAATACTAATATCACTGCAAATCTATATCATTAAAAACTGGTGATGATACATTATTCTTAAACCCAGAGGCGTAGCATCATATTTAATAATACTCCACCTAATAAAACTATATATAGATTATGAAGAATCTAAGATAATTTAAATTTAATATATTATTTATATTATTTTAAATTTATATATTTATAATTAAAAAATTTATTAATTTATATATATATTAAATAAAGTATATAATATGAGCTATATACACTCTCAAACATGACCTTTACATTCCTCAGGTTGAATGGAATTGAATACTCTAAATATAAATTACTATAGCATGGACTAATGAAATGACCTATCTTTTTATATTTTACTATTCATTCCTGTGAGGTACATTAGAACTCTGAACAACAATATAACGGTTTTTTTTAATTTCAAAATATGAATTTACGCAATCACAAGTTATTTTTCAAAAAGTCCTAATTTATATTTGCGTCATGAATAAAAAAAATTCTACAGGTACAGTAGTTAATGTCACAAGCGAGTGCAGCTAAAGTGCACAAAGATGAGACGCTCAGGGTGAAACATGTTGGGCAGGTAATACAATGTCTTAGGAACAGTGATCGTGAGACCTAACCTAAAGTTAACTTCTCTATATAACGCTAAGAACCGGATGACACTCTCGTCATTTCAGTGATGTGCTGATAAATACAAACTATTCATAATTGACACCATTGAAGTCAAACTAAGAACAGTCTGCTCTATACATCACTCTGTCGTGGCTTACTAATATATTGCAGGGATTTTTAAAATTTAAATAATATCGTGATTCTTTATCTTTATCTGTAGATCCATATTCAATAATTACTCAACTAAATATTGAGCATACAAGCTAGCACTGATAACTCATCGTTCAAGATTAACACTTTTATCATAGTTCATCAACAATATAAACTATTCCAGTAATACATCTATAGTTATTAATTACAGTATATATATATTTACATGATTATATATTAAAATATAATTATTTCAGTAAAATAATAATAATCGTAAAATATATTAATCAGAGCACTAATGATATACTGAAGTACTATTGAATCATGTTTATATATATAATTATAATTTAATTTATCCTATATATATATAAATGTTACAAATACTTATCTCAATAATACTCAAAGATTATAAATAAATATCATAATCAATAATTGAGTAAAAACTACATAATATTATATAATAATAATATAAATAAAAAATAGATAAATAATTATATTAATTTAAAATTGAAATAATATATATTATAATTGTTATAATTTAAACTTTTATAAATATGTTCCTGTCATTATAATCATTAAATTTTATAAATCTGATAATAATATAATATAAACGTTTTTAAACTTTCTAGAAGCATATATAACTTTATCTCTATAAAGTAATGTAATTATTATACCTAGAGATCTTATCCTCACTATATAGTATACTGTGAGTGTAGTATATTAAAGACATTAGCTATTATATCTCAGAGTTTATATATACTGAATACTCTAGCCAACCATCACAAATATATAAAAAATTAAACACTCAAGTCAGCCTAATTACTTATAGTGAGACGTATCATACATTAGTAATTATATGTAATATATACACTAAAGATATCACCCCTTATAACCACATTAACTTAATTAAGTTCATAATAATAATAATATTATGTATGAGCTAAATCATATCAATGTTTAATATTGCTGCACCAACTAAAGGAAATAAATTAACATACACTACCGATACTTGATCCGATACATCATCCGGGATATGTGATCTCTCTTATATCTCTTCCTAACTTATTATGCTAATAATGGTATTAATTTCATAATATTGATTATTAAATAAGAATATTATGTGAGAAAATATATTTAATAACTTAATAGGTATAATTAATTACGTGAACCTCAGATATAACATCCTAAGTGCGACCGAAAATTGTTCAAGATAGCACTGATAGAGCTAAATCGTCAGATTCAAGAGTACTAACGGAGAAATATCTTTCACAAAGAAGGATATGCTATGCCGATATTAAATAGCCAAATATGAAGATATACATTATAAGTAATAGAATACGATTTATTTCAACTTTTGAAATAAATATATAAATAATATAATATATATAATAATTAAATAATATAATAATTAATTATATATAATAATAAAAATTAAATAATAAATAAATAATAATAATATAATAATATAATTAAATAATATAATATAAATAATAATAATTATAAATATAATTAATAATATAAATTAAGAAGAAAATATTAAGTAAATAAGAAAGAATGAAATGTAAAGGTTAATAAGAGAATAAATTAATGAATTAAGTAAAATATAAATAAATTATATAATCAATATCGATGCAGAGAATTAATCGAAATAATAATAATTAATAAATAATCGCTGCAGTATGGACCGTCCCTGCTAAAATTTAGAGTAGAAAACATAAACACAGATTTAACACGGATAACCTTATGAAGTAGATGATTTGATAGGGAATAAAGTATAATTAAATATTGATTATATTACACGAGTGTGTCTCACACAGAGAATGCGAAGTTCCCATATAGGTAGCACATACATGTCACGTTAACTAAAGCGAAACTCCGGGTATAAGAAAACTATTTGTACCCCAATTCGATTTAGATTGAGAATTCTTTATAGCACTTGTTTTATGAGAAATACTTAAAACTTTATAAGGATAATATTTTTTACATTTTTGCTTTAACTTGACTTATTTTCTAAAAAAAGTAAAAATTATATTGATCAATTATTTCTTAATAATAATTTATGAATTTATAAATTTATTTATTAAATCTATAGTGCGTGCATTTACACTAATCCAGAACTCACTCCGACACACAGAAAATTTTGAGACACGTCCCGCCTTGATTACCTGTTGAACCAGCCACAAATATAGGATTTCGACCTTGCTATATTAGGGTGAGTAGTCTTGCACCCCAGCCACAACCCCCCAGTTGAACAGGGTGGTATTTAGAATCGAGTTATGATGCGCAATACTATCCACCCGCCCAAGTGTTTGTTCAGAGAGCAACCGTAGACAGGACATGAACGTGCACGGCGAGGAATAATAGGATATCACCAAATGACGATGGACCACTGACCGGACCACCACATGTGAGCGCACAACACAAAATTCGAAGTACTATACCTGCGTCTACTGCCATGCATTACAGAATGTAGTGACATCACTCCATTCCAAGTGATCCGCGTTATACAAAGCGGACCACGGTACACTGCAGATACAACCTGGCGGAATTAGTACACGGCTTACCTTAAGGAGTGAGTATAAGTGACAGATTACTGTATAAGCGTCGATCGCTAACTTGACTGGAACATTAAAATACCGGCCCGACGGAGGCCTAGCCATTTAGGGTACTAAACCGACATCAACCACTTGACATTTGCCCGGATAGAAGAATCAATCCATTGACGGATATAGAACGATGGGCTATAAAGGTGCTCTTTACGATACGAGTATCGATGAGTTTATAGTTGTCTCTGTCTCTGGACAAGAGTCAGTGCTTAGGGAGTTAAACCGACGACCGAACGGTATGAGAGGTTACGTAGACATCCAATGTGCTGCAGTTATAAGCCACCGTTTTGTTTGAGGTGGTAGTTCTAGTTAGTCAATAGGTTCAATGTAAGCAAATTTACATCTCATATTTTTATATTACGGATAGTAACCTACGGAGTTCCGTAACATCTTTCGTGAATGGATATTGGCATCTATCTTACAGCAGTTTAAATAGTTATAATTTATATATACAGACCTCGTAACTCAAACCATATGTAGTGCCATATGCCCCATACATTATCGTGACTCTTTCATTTACTAGATGCATTATTAATATCTTTTTGTTTGATAAACCTCAATTAATAGAAGTAAAACAGTAATACTCTCATATGAGTACATTTAGAGTGGCCAACATATAGCTCTGACCTCAACCCAATCAAACATTGTGGTAATATGATAATACTGAAACTAGTTGAGTATATTCTAGACAGCGCCAAACCCTCCAATGGACCCTCATCCCGGACCTAGCGACTAGTACATCAGCACGATCGTTATAGTATGGAGATAATTATTATAAATCTAGCTAAAATTTCACAAGAAAACTGTATATCGTTAATACATTTGATAACATACAAAGAGAAGGAGATTGCATTTACCGTCTCTAGTGACTGATCGTGTTAGTCAGAGTCCAATTCTCGCCGCAATCAATAGATGAACTGTGGCACAGGAGATCCGTTCAGCCCACCTACCGTAATCATGGCCCTATTAGCCAGGGGAGGGTGTTACCCAAGGAAGAAAGCTTCCTAAGGGAGAAGAGGAGATCATGAAAACACAATCCCGCGGCGAGACCAGTCCAGGCGTATCGTTTAATTCCAATCACAATGAATAATTTTGTATAATGTGAAGAATACAGCCTTAACCAACTCCGAACTCTCCGAACCCCGTACAGCCGAATGCCATAATCTACGTATGTTACCTGTTGAGTCCCTTCACACTCTATCAATAATAGCCTACGGTACTTAAGTTCTTACCTAATAAATATCGCTTCATATTACTCTAAATTGTTAATACCATGTGTTGCTATTTACTATACTCCTTTTATTTCTCTTGGTCATATACAAACACAAATGTCTGGCTCCCTGCTTCTCTTTCCTCCACATAGAGTACCCTCTTTAGTCTTCGCTCCGCTGTGTTCCATATGGTTACATATGACGTATGTGAATGATAACTCATTCTATCTATATCTCACCTTCACTCTACATACTTCTTAAACTCATCCTATCCTTCTCAAGTACATAACAATGTTCTATACTCCCCATTATTTATATATAATTACTCAACCGCGCCTGAAAAATTACACACATTTTGCTTAGTAATGTTTATGAGGAAAATAAAAGAATAATACGGTACTTATTATAATATGCTGATATAATAGTATTATATATAAATAATAATAATGTAGTCCTTTTGAGGGTAATGTTAGTAATATGAACGAACAATTTAAAATTGTATTTAGGTCGATAAAATAAATATCTTCGAAGATTAATAAGCCTGCTTAGGCTATTTAAAATTAGACTTATAACAAACCTACATAGTAATATTAAAGAAATTAGAAAAAATCGAATAATAAATAATAATAAGATTCACAAATAATCTAAGATATTAATTAATACAATGAGATACACTCTTGAACTAATAAGAGTAATAAATACACTCTAATCAATAAAGTATATAACGTATAAAAACTATACATCCAAATCCATTCTCATATGATGAGAGTAGAGTATAAAGATTAGGGCGGCGATTCAAGAAATAATGACATCGACTGCAGAATACATAAGTGTAATAAGTGACATCACATGCTATTAATATCCCAAGAAAACACGCTTCGAGTAATAATGAAAAATAAAATAAATAATAGTTACAAATATTAAAATACATAGTAAAAAGATAATAATAAACTAAAAAAATTATTATGAGTAAGTGTCAATTAAATATAAAACGGATAATAATAATTAATAATCCTCACGATAAATTAGCGCCATAGATCCAATGGAAATCAAAGCTGACATATAATATATAAATAACATATATATTCCTAGATAATAATATAATTGTATTCCCATTAATCAATAAGTACATAATACATCATATATTGAGTAATATTAATACTTATTAAAAAAAAATGTAATAATAATCATTGATATAATTATAAATTGGAAATATAATATCATCAGATAATAAGTAATGGAAATTAATAGAGTAAATAGAGTATAGTATGTAATGATATATAATGTTGGATGTTGATGTAAAATTAGTAAATAATATTAAATTATACTATTATAATTTATTTATTATTATTTTATCTATATATCTTACTTCTTATTATAAATGAATATTAATTATTTAAAAATTTATCAAAATTATTAAAGTTTTATCTCTACTTTTGCTCTGCGCGTTCGGCATGCATGCCTCCAATCTCCCTAAGTCTCTCTCCTTCCGTCTTCGCCACCCTGCTCTCTCTGGTCAACGAATTTACTTCGTCTCGCTACGTAATCTGTAATCTCCGCTCGCTCTTCAATCGGCTACACTCTCACGAATCTAATCTCTATTATGCCCTCTTCTCTTATCGCGCAAGATCAGCCTAGCCCTCAACCAGCGCTTCTCCATCCATTACTGATACTAACTCCTAGCTCCTTCATACGGAAAACACGCAGACCAAACTCGAATGGATATTAGATCTGGGAAATAACGAATAAAAAATAAAGAGATACGAATTTGATTGTACTTATTAAAACTAATTAAATGGCTCACAAAATGTCGATAGGTATACGTATATATAGAGGAATATAAGTCATAGTGAAGAGATCGTGAAGATGCAAGGCAGGTATAATTTAATTAAGATGTGTATATAGAGTAATGAGTTTAGATATGAGAGTGGAGGGTTAGAAAGAAAGTGGGCAGATATTTGGAGCGGTGATATATTATTATTTAAGATGTAAATAAGCTTATCAGAGGAGTTCAAATATCATTCAGGATAAATATAACTGATCTATTGATTATGTTTCTTGTAATATTTTGTACTTACAAAGGACACTATGCCACGCGTATCTGCGAGTAGACTACACAGGATCCGAAAAAAGGAAAGAGCACAAAACGAGAGGCATGCATTGGAGTATTAATGACGATAAATCTTCTAATTCTAAGATCAACGACGGAGTATAAATATAAATTTTTATATCTTACGAGAGTAAACTAGTTCTTGATTATAAACATTAACGTTTTAAAAATGGAAACGTTGAAGGTGATAGGTGAGGTTCATATATTAGTTATTGTTGTAATGGGATTAGGTGAGGGTGAGAAAGAGTGAGAAGTATAGTGAAACAAACTCATTGCATAGCGAGAAGTGAATGATTTAGTTATATGCCCACCACGTGAGAACCATCGAGAAGAAATTGTAAATGTCCTCTGAGTGAGAACTACGCGAGTAGTATAAAGATTTTTTTGATCCCACAATGCGCGCGTATTGCACAACGAGGGCAGAAGATCTCAAAGTACACCCCTTTACCCTCATTTTTTCTAGAGTATATTTCCTGTTGATATTCAAAAAAATTCCCCCCCCCCGTGGTGACAAACGAGAGAAACCCTGAGGGAGAGAGGCTCATAAGATTAAACCATAAGACAGCCAAAGAAAAGATTATTAAAAAGATAACTATTATCGGGAATTGAATATTTTTCAAACAACGAGGGGAATACTCATCATAGAGATCACGAATAGATATAAGATTGAGAATTCAAAAAACTTCAATAGTTATGGACACAAAAATCTCAATTATAGATTATATTCATATAGTATGTCGGATATAAATTACAGACAGATGTATATTAGAGAGGATTGTTAAAGTGCTTCCGTGGGAGTCAGTTGTTGACTCGGATCATAGGAATTAAGGTGGAGTTGGCAGACTACACGATGGGATACAGGAAACAAATGGCAGGTTGAAGAAAAAAGGAAAGTGTAAAGTTGAAGCCCTGGAGAGGAGGAAGGAAGAGAGCTGGGTAGTGGATTGGAGAAAATAAAGGAAAAGTTGGCGAATGTTTAGGAAACAAACATGAATTTGCAGGAAATTATTATTGAAACCGCGGGAGAAACGCTGGGTGTGAAGATGTGAAGAGAGCAGTGGGTGAAAGTAGCAAGAAAATGAGAAGGTGGTTGAGGGGAAGAACAGAACAGAGAAGAGCTGAATATGTGATAGCAAGAAACAGAGCAGAGATAGTGAAGAGGGCGGAAAGGATGGCAGAAGAATTGCGGTGAGAGGATGCAGAGGGAGAGAAAGTAGCCAATTCAGCTGACAAAAACATAAAAAATCAAAGAAAAAGCTTTATAGTATCAAAAATAAATAAGGGGAGGTACTTACAGCACAGGAAGAGGTAAATGAGAAGTGGACTGAATATTTTGTGGAACTTCTAAATGCATAAGAGGGGAGGAATGTGGAAGAAGAGCAATATGTGGGAGAGGAGATGGATGGGGTGAATCCGATAACAATGGGAGAATTTGAGGAGGCTTTGTCAAAAATGAAGAAAGGAAAAGCGCCGGGGGAAGATGGATTTGATATAGAGTTGATAAGGGAAGGAGGAGGAGGAAAAGAATTGAAGAAGAAAATAGTGGAACTTTTTAATAAATGTTGGATGGAGGGTGTAGTTCACGTAGATGGGGGAGAATAGTTGTTTTGCCCATTTATAAGGGAAAAGGTGATACTAGAGGTTGTGGAAACTATAAGGGAGTAGCTTTATTGGATCATATAGCTAAAGTGTACGAAAGGATTTTAGAAAGAAGATTAAGAGGGTGATAGAGAT
>JABUQX010133488.1:0-20000 GCA_015478945.1 Trachelipus rathkii | reverse complement strand
TTGGCGGGCCCCAAAATATTTATTCCCAAAAAAAGGTTAGGGGAAAATTTCCTAGGATTTTTAAACCCAATAGGGTAAGCCCAGAAAAATTTTATATGGGGAAAAATGGATAGGAAAAAGGTTTCAGAAAAAAAGGGGGGGAGCTTTTTAGTTCTGAAAGAAAGTTTCCATTAAAACAAAAAATAACATTTCTCAATAAAAATGGAATAAAAAACAAAATTTTTACCGGGAGACAGAACAAAAAAAAGGATAAAAAAATCTGGAAAATTTTAGGCTAAAAAAAGGGTTGCCAGGTTTTTAGGCAGGGGGAGAAAAAAAGGGCCGCTAAATTTTTTTAAAGGTTTTTCGGAAAAGTAAAGTGGCTTAAATAATTAAGGGGGGGAAAAGGTGTCATTTTAAAAATAAAAAAACCCCCCAAGGATTTACAAAAATAAAACCGGGGGAATTAAGGGCTAAAAAAGTGTTTTTAAAAAAATGTCTTGGGGGAAATTACCCGTAGGGGGTTGCCAAGAAGTAGCCAAAAAAAAAAACCGCGGGAAAATATTGAAAATTTGGCAAAATCAATTTTAAAATCAAAGAAACTCTTAAAAAAATTCAAATGCTTATTCTATTAGAGAAAGGAAGTGGGAAAAGTTAAGAAAAAAAAGTGTGATAAAATAATTTATGAAATTTAACCTATAAGTCTGCCCAGATTTAGCAGGGGAAAAAAAAATGGCGGCTAAAATAAGGTTCATGGGAAAAGTAGCTGAGGGGGCTGAAGAAAGTCGCTTAAAAATTATTAACCAAAATAAAATGATAAAATTTTGGCGAAAAAAAAAGATAAAATAAAAAGGCTTTCCAAGAGACACATATGAAAAATTCTTTTTTCATTTTACATTAGTGAATTTAAGGGGGAAAAAAAGGGGGTAGGGGAAGAACCTGGGGTGCTATCGCGGGTTGAAATGGGGGCAAAAACCAAAAAAAAAAATTGGTAGCACAATTACCACTTGGCCATAGACTTGCTTCATATGTAACCCCACCCCCAACCACCACCAGGGGGGAAAAAAATAGGGGGGGGCGGGCAAAAGCGGGCCTTTAAATTGGGAAGGAAAAAGGGGGGGGGCCCCCGTGGGGGGGCTTGGGGAAGGGGCCCCCCCCCCTTAAAAAAAATTTGGGCCAAAAGCCCTATTTTGGGGGTTAATGTTTATGCAATGGGAAGTAGGCTTTTGGGAGTACTAAAAAAAAAAAAGGGTCCCCCCACTTAAAAAAAATTTAGTATATGGGCCCATAGGCCAAGGTTAAAGGCAAGGGGGATTTTAAAGTCCGATTTTCGCCCCCCCACTAAAACTTATTAACTATATAATATATTATAATATAAATAATTAATATATATGTATAATATATATATTTATATATATTTAAATAGGAAGATATTGAAAATAGAAAAATGATGTTTTTTTTTACAACAAGAATTTAATGCATTTGTTATTATTATAATCTTATATATTATATTAATATATATAATATAAATAATTTATTATATTATATTTTATTTAACAAAAATATTAAATAATTTATAAAAACCTATTTACATATAACAAAAAACATATTTTATTTTAAACCCGTAATAAAAATTACATTAAACCTAATTTTACGTAACATATAAAACATATAAAAGCCAGGATCTCACCTGAAATTGTATTGCATATTCTTCCCCTTCGGAGAGTATTCTCATCTTCAAAAAAAAGTAATAAAAGAGAGCCTATGGTTTGCATGTACTTGGTATAAATTTTTTAAGTATTAAAATTTTATTTTGGGATTAAAAGGGCCCGGAAAAAAATTCCGGTGTAAAAATTGTTCTTCGGGGGGGTTCTGTAAGGATTTTTGGTAATAGAGGGTGGGTTCACCCCCCCCCCCGGTGTGGGGTGGGCTAACGCTTATTTTTGGGCTTTAAAACCCGCCCTTTTTCGTTGGGGCGTGATCTTTGCGTGGAAGTGGAAGGTTTTAGGGGCCCCTAAAACCCAAAGGCCGTTTTATGGGGCGGGGGAACCGAGCACTTGGAGGTTTCAAAAACAGGGACCCGAAGGGTTTTTGTTTTTGGAAAAAACGACAGGACCACAGGACTTTGAGCGCCCCCGGGCGGTGGCGGCATTTAAAAAAACATTTTAACAAAAAAAACAATTTTTTATTATTTATGATTAATTTAATTTACGTCGGGGGAAAGGATTTTCAAATTTTTCCCGAAGGGGGAAAAATTTCGATTTTTTTCTTGAGTTCGAAAAAAAAACCGGGGATTCCCTTGATTGAAAGGGGGATTTTCGTTTTTTTATTTTACGGCCCCACTTTTTTTCCGGGGACGTTTGGGGCGGGGTTCCCCCCCCCGCCGGGTTCGCGGTTTCTTTTCGGGCCAATCCCCGGGGGTTTCCGGAAACCTCCCCCGGACCGTTTTGGGAGGGGGGGCCCCAGGGCCTGCCTTCCGACTTTCCGGACTTTATTCGCGTAACTTTCCGGGGTTTAACATTTTGGGAAATTGGTTAAGATTTTGGATTGAGAGGTTTACCCATTGGTGGTAATTTTTACGAAGTTTTTACCGGCTTGCCGTGGGGTCCCCCCCGAAAAAGGGGGGGGGAAAAACCCCCCCCAACCCCCCCATTAGGAAAAAATGTAAAAAAATATTGGGGGGGAACGTAAGCTAATTCTCCGAAATTTTTTTGCTGGAAGGAGGGATTCAAGGTTTTTGGGGAATCTAAATTTGGAAGTTTTAAGGTTTAAATTTTGTGATTTTCTGGGGAGTTGGCTTCGGAAAAAAGAAAACCCGGGGGTGGTGGGAGGGGGGCCCCCCACTTTGGCGGTTGCAGGAAGGTTTTAAAAAAAAAAACCAGGGGTCGATATTTAACAAAAAAAAACCATGTTTTGGTTTTTGCCTTATTTAGTTATCGAAGGGGGTTTTTTCCCATTAGGAGTTTTTCGGGAATTATGATGGGTTTTAAAAGTTTTCCTTATAGGTGTCTTAGGAACCCCCGCCCCCCCATTAGGGGGGGGGGTCCCGACTGAAAAAAAAGAGAAAACCCCAGAGTTGGGGCAAAACCAGGAGGGGTTTCGAAGGGAAGGTTGAAAAGATTTTGGAATGAGGGAAAGGAATGAAGAGGGTAATGGGAATAGTGTAAATGAGATAAGAAGGTGGCCAGCTGGCCACCGGGATCGCCTTGGGGGCTCCGGGGAGCGGTGCTGAGTTATTAAAAATTATTTTGGTTGTTTAATTGATCGATTTATTTGTCGGCCCCTTATTTATATTTTGTTTGAACGGGGTTTTTCTTTGTGATTTCGGAAATCTTCATCCATTCATTTTGAATTTCAATAGATGTAATAAATGTTTTCTGTTATTCCTTGGGTGTTTTTCCTTAACCCCAATTTTACGGTTTTTTACATACCCCTTTAAAAAGGGGCAAGTAAAATTCCCCACCTAAAAAATTTTCAAAAAAAAAAACCCCCATTTGTTTTTTCCCCAAGGGGCAGGGGGGGGATCCAGGGGGGTCCACCAGCTGCGTCAGCTGGGCAAGCCCATTTTCTTTCATTCACGATCACCTGTCGTAGTACTTGTGAGGGCTTTTAAATTTTTTTATTTCAGAAGCTGGGCAGCATATATGAATGTCATCACAATAAGTAAAGTATCGCCATTTTTTTTTGGAAATTAGATCAGTTAAATTTAAAAAATTCAAGTTCTTATCTAAAAAAAAACATCAAAAACAATTTCAAGCACTTGCGCCGTACAAAAAATTCAAAAACCAGTAAGTTAATTAAAGCTTCAACCACTTTAGGGGACATTTCATTCCTCTGAAACTTTATTTTGGGGAAAATAATAAACCCCCCACAATTGAAGGAACTTAAAGGGTTCCCCATCTTTAGGAACAGAATAAAATTGGGTTTTAAACGGTGTTAGCGGGGCCCAAAAAAGGTTCAAAACCAAACTTACCACCAGAAAGTTTTAAAGGAAATTAAAAAACATTAAAATCCAAAAAAACCCTAAACTTATTTCACCCCAACTTTGTTTCAAGCTTCTTTCTACTAAACCAATGTTAAATTTTTCCCCAATTAAAAAAAAAACATGATTTTTTTATATTTTTTTTAAAAAAACATATTTTCCTAAAATTTTGGCCATTTGTTTTGAATATTTTTCTCTTTTAAAACCAATAACCGATGGGGGGGGATTTTTAACCTTTTCTTTACGTAACAAAAGGGGGGGCTTTTTTTCCAATTTTAATTAAAAGCCTTTTAATAGGCATTCCAACTGAAACTTAAAGAAATATTAAATGTCCCAAGGAAAAACCCCGCCAGCACATTTTTTTTTTTCTTTTTCTAAGGGGTAGGGCGGGGGGGATATGGTTGTTGGAGATTTACTAGTAGCAAATATGTTCAATTAACCAAAAAAAACTTAGGCATTTTAATTACCTTTTCTTTGGGGTAAACAAAGACAACCAAAAAGTAAAGGTTTTTATTCTTCTGTTAAAATTTACGTTTTTAAAAAATTATTGAAACATTCCCGCTACACCGAATAAACAGCCCCAAAAAGGGCCCCCCAACCATCTTAAAACAAAAAACAAAAGCCCGACCATATTAAAGGGAAGCCAAGTTAAAAAAACATGTTTTTTCAGGGGTTTGTTATTTAAACATATTAAATTTTTAAATTTAAGACCCATTTTTAATTAAAATTTTAAAAAATACCATTTTCCATACCATATTTTTTTATTTTAAATATTTATTTTTTAATTCCCATTCTATCGGGGAAGGGTTAGGGGGGAGCCCAAACAAAGGTTTAAATTTGAAGGCAAGTTTTCTATAGTTTTCTCCCAGGAAAAAAAATTTTTTCCAAAACCCCCACCCCAATTCGAAAGGATTGTAGGGCAAATCAAAAAACTTGGGGCTTTTTTGGCCAGCTTAAACCAATTTCCAAGGGGGGGGGCAAAATATTAATTTTTTGGTTTTTTCAAAAACAGCCCCCCAAACCCTTCCCCCCCCCACACACAGGAATTTGCAATCTAAGTGAGGAAACAGTTTAACATAATAAGGAGGTTCACTTAAAGTTATTAAAATTTGCATTTTTTTTCTGTTATTACGGAAAGGTATAACCGGGGGGGGAAAACCCCCACATGGTTTTTCGGGTTTAAAAAAATATCGGTAGATTTACCCAACCCCATGAGCTATTTGAATTAAAAGGGTCCCTCGAGTTTTAACGGGGGCAAAAAAAACCAACTTTAAAAAAAATACATTTTTTAAGTCAGTTTTTTTTTTTTCATACAACAACCGCCCTTTAAAATTTTGCCCCCAGGAAGGTCTGGAAAAACCCCCCCCCAACTTGAAAAACCCCTATTTTAACCCAACGAACCGGGCATGAATTTGTTGGAACAGGGGGCATTCAAATTTTGGGGGGTTTTTCCCAATATTTGCGTAACCATCAAAATAATTTTAAAACATAACCCCAGGGATTGCCCAATGGGAAAAAGGGGGCCAAAACAATTTTTTTTCTATATTTAATTATAAAACGCCAACTTCCCAAAGGGGCTTGTCACCCCTCTGGAATTTTCAATTTTTTCGTTATCCAAAGAAAACTACACTCCTATTCAACACTGAAGCTATCATCCAATAGCTTTAACTTCCCTTTTTTTCTTTAAAAAGGGGTGTCTTCTAAATTCTTTTGTTTCATTTGATATTTTCTTTTGAGGAATTGTCTTTCCCACCCCCGGAATATTGATTGTTAAAGGTATTAAATTTTAACCTTTTTGGAACCTTTGCCCATTTGGGATTTAAACAAAAGGGAGTAAATATTATGGTTGCTTATCTTCCCATCGTTTTTTACGAAAAAAAAAATGGGAATGGGGGAAACAGTTCTTGTTTAATTTTAACAAAAAAATTCCCTTTCGTAAAAAGAGGGGACGGGTTGTAGGAAGGGGCCCAAGGGGAAAACCGAGAAGGGTTTCATTCTTAAACCCAGTTAACAAGCGGGGGGGAAAAAAAAAAAAATTTGTTTTTCTTAATAACTTAAAATTTTTTTTTTCATAGTTATAAAAACCAAAAAAAAGATTTCTTAAAAAAAAGGTATTCCGAGGGGAATTTCTTTCTTTTTCGAGCCCAATGTTTTTCAGGATGGAAACGTAAACCAAAAGGGAATCGGGGACGTTACGGATTTGGAAAAACCCAATTCGGTTTCAAAAAAGGGTATATTATTTTTCTCCGTAAGGAAAAACCAAAACGAACGAACAAAAACAGCAAGGCAACAACAAACAAAACAACACAACAACAATAACCCACCAACAAACAAACAAATACAAACAATAACCCAAATAAAACAAAGAATAAAGGTTTTTTTTTTTTTTTTATTACCAAAAAAAAACCAAAACGAATAAATATAGTTTTAAGAACGACGTAATTCCCCACATTAATTAAAATGGCCTAAAAAAACTTAAGGGGGGGGGGGGAATAACCCAAAAAAGAAAACTTTTAAAGAATAATATGTAAAACCAATAACAAATTCTTTAAACCCCAAACCAACCTTTATTGCTAGGGAATTAAAAAACTAACAATTTAACAATTTTTTTTCCATACTTTTAACTTGTGTAAAGTAAAAAAAAACCCTTAACCCCCAACAAAAGCCATTACAAAAAAGTAAAAGCCCTTTTTTCCCCCCACTTTTCGTTTTTTTCAGGGGCATATTTTTCTAACATTTATTTTTTCAATGTTAAATTTTTTCCAAACATTAAAAAACAAAACTGGCAACCGACCTACGCCCGAAATAGCGAATAATCACCAAAAAAAAAAAACCCAATTTAAGGCAATAGGTAAAAAAAAACCCTGAAAAATATTTTTTATAGGGGGGCTTAAATCCTTCCTTTTTTTAGGGGGAACCTTAAAAAGGGGTTGAGGGTTTTGACTCTGAAGGATCTCTGGCAAAGAAAACAATTTAAAAAAAAGGGGGATTTATGGTTATCATGGGAATCTGGCAAGAACTATGAACTAAAAAGATGCTATTAAAACAAACTGGTAAGGTACTGGAGCAACGGTGGGCATTCAATTAAAAAACATGGTGGACTAGGGGGGGGCCCAGGGCCCCTTGGATAGATTTAGGAGGAAACGGGCGTTTAAAAAATATTAAATTTTCCCAGTGAGGGGCTATTTTCATACTGTCTATTTTTTTTCTTAAAATCAAGAAAAACTTCTTTATTTGATTTAAAACACTTGTTAAAAGGAAAACCCATTTTCGAAGAATTTTTAAATTTGTGGGGTATCCATTTCCCGAATAGGGGGTTGTTAATGAATTTTCATGGTTCTTTTCGATGATGACTTTAAAAGGGGGCATTTTTCATTCGAATTTATGGTGTTAATTGGGAAAAAAAAATCGATTCTATGATCAAAACGTGAAAAACTTAACAAAAACATAAATATTCTATATAGGCAAAGCGACATTTCCGCTACTGGACATCAGGGTTGGCGATTTTGATTTTTTTTTTTCGGTTTTTCAACCTGGGTTCCGGGGGATACGTATTGTAAACAATTTTTTTCCAGTTACAGGGGGATTTATTAGATAAAAAGGGGGAGGGGGCTTAAATTATAAATTTCCCCAGTAAAACTTGATGATTTAGCAATTTTAGTAAAAGGGCTTTTTCCTTCTAAGAAAGGTTCACTGAGGGGGTTTGTTTCCAAAAAAGCTTTGGTTTTTTCTGTAAGGGAAAAATAAACCTCATGGATATCATAAACCAAAGGGCAAAACTAAGCATCGGAATGGTTGGTAGTGCTATCTCCATTAACCTTTCCCGCGTGTTGATTTTTTAACGAGAAACATTCAAATGTAAAATTTTCCCCCTTTAAAACAAAATTTCAAAAAGATTAAAAAACGGTAAAGGCAAAATAGGTTTTTCAAATTTAATTGAAAGATTAGTGAGACATTTAAACCAATCTTTCTTTTCTTTTCCGGGGGCAACATCTGCTATACAGCAGAAAAAGGGCATCAGCCAGCACCCAGAGAGGTATAAAAAAGCAAAAAAGATACAACAAAAAAACAAAAGTTAGACTATATGATTTATCCAATCTTGTCTAATCAGCGAAAAATATCCTCCTGTCTGTTATCACAAAATAGAAATTACGTTACTATTTGGCTTACTCGCAATTTACTGTTTTTTCAAAGTGAAGCAATTGTATCCGCCGAATAAGTGCATAACCAATCAAACTATGACTAACACTTTGTGATTCGAATAGTAATTATCAAAATATTAAGACAGAAACAAAACCGTCTTATTTGGTTAACTAGATCTAAAAGATACCACTCGCTATTAGGGGTGGGTTGTGTTTTCATAACTCGTGTATATATTGTTAAAGTGTGTGCACATCGATGCTATGAAGTCGCCATATAGGGTAAATTCTTAGCATGCCCTTCAACACATTAATTTGTTAGCCATATTGGGGTAGCGTCAAGTTTCATTGAATATAAATCTCATTTACTGGACGAAAAAAGAATGCTACGTATCCCACTCCTGAATTAGGGAACTCAGCAGCTTTGATTTTAATAGAAGACTGAATTGACTAATTCTATTTAATATGTCAAAAGCAATAAATACTCCTAAGATATGAAAGGCCTAGGATACTCAGACTTATTTCCAAAAATGGTGGGAGGCTGGAAAGAAGAATGCTTGAGTTGGAGGAAGTGCTCACCCAAGAGAGGTTTGGTCTCCACAGCGTCAACATATCATCCTCATAACATTTTTGTGTCAAACAATCACTACACCACGAGGTTCACGGTACTACACACCCAACCAGTAAAAAATTTTTTATCTTTAAAACAAATTAATAAATAAATAATAAATTTTTCCAATTTCATTATTATTCTCTAAAAAATACAATAAAAAATCTACCCAAGTTTTAGTGAATTAATTTTTTTTTACCAATAATAATACCAGTAATAATTATTTACTACAATATAATAATATTTAAAAACTAAAAATGTGTTTTAATTTAAATAATATTAAGGAAATTAAAAAGTAATAATATAATCAGTTTATTTATATAATTTATTTTATAAACCAAAAAAAGTACTTCATTGAATAAGTCAAAATAAATAATTACTCAATACCAACTAAAAATTATATAACCCTTCTTAAGAGGGTAATAATTCCCCAGTGGGGTAGATGTACTCAGTTATCCCCTAATTTTTGATAATGGAGTATGTATATATGCTTCATTTTGACCCGGGGAGTAGGGTTGAGGTAAATCCCTAAAATTTCTCACCGTGTGGTAAAAGGGGGTTATTTAGGTTATATTTATAAAAGGGTGACCGGGGTGAGTAGGATTATTATACCCCCTCCCTTATCCTCCACGGCTCCCCCCTATATCCAAGATTAATAGTAAATAGGGGTCTAATATTATTCCTAATAATATAAATAAAAACTTTATGATTATTAGTGATAGTAGAAGGGATTATTTATATTATTAAGGGGGGGCATATAAACCAGCCGGCCTCACTTTTCCATTTAACAGATAGGGTGGAGCAGGATAAATTTATTTGTTAGCTCACCCACTGGTAAATGCCTAACACTGTAATAAGTACCAAAAAACTAAATATTTTTATGAGTATTACACTGCTTACACCAGATGAGGGACTAGAGGATGGGGAGGGGAGCATAATCTCCATACTCATTTGTATATCTTTCAGTATGAGGTACTCTGCTCTATGATATACCAAGTTTATTTAATATTATGTAATAATAACTATAAATAGGCTAAGGGTGTATTAAAGGGGTGAGTATGAAAATCTATCTATTTACCTACCTACCTTTATTTATATAGGGTGGACTTTATTTTAAAATTTTGGATTTTTGTTGTGTCTAACCTTGTCTTAAAAAAGGGTAGAACTCAGTGATGACATCTCAGTTAACAAACGCTAAAAAGTCTAAAAAATCCCTTCATATAACAATAACCACGTATACCCGCACCCTAACGACAATACCAGTGTGTGATCACCGTGACTATTATTATCACCTCTATCCGCACATCCGCAGGTATCGACTTGATATGAGATACGGCACAAAGGGGGTCACCAGTCGCGTGCAATACCTCCAGCATATTTTTAACCATAATAGAGAAATAATTAATAAAAATATATATATAACCCTACTTACTATGGAATTATTGGTGAGGAACCAAAAAACATTATCTTTTCATTGTATTCATTTTTTTTTCATAGGTGTTATGGGTGGATTTATTTATTTTCACCTAACCATTTCTATTATTATAAAAGTATATTATTTTTTTATTTTTTATAAATATTTCAAATTATTTGGAACTATTAGGGGGGTAGGTAAATAAGAACTTCTTTCTAAAGGAACATTATTATAAGTCAATTATCTTTATTTATATCAATCCACAAAACATACTCATCTTGTAGTATAGTAGATAACCTATTTTAACATCAGTTAATAATAAAAACTTTAACCTAGGTCTTTTTTTATTTTTATTATTACCTTTTTACTATAAAATCAAACAATATTTCATATCGGTGATCAGGGGGTATTGTATAACAACCTAAGTTTATAAATAATATATTTTGATTCTTTTTATTAAAAACTAAAATATAAATAAATAAACTTTTCATTATTTTATTATAATTATATTATCCATTATATTATCATTCCTCTAATTAAAACTTTCCATTTCATTATTTATCCGTAGGGATCTCTGGTGGAGTGAGGGGGGGTTTTATACAAAAAATAAGGCCCCGGTATAAGTGGGGGCTGATGGGGGGGCCCTTTTACTCACCTTATTCCCTTCCGTAGAGTAGTAAGTGGGTACTGATAGCATAATAATAGACTCCGCACCGCCTTCATACAAAAATAGCGCCTTTCATCATGTTTCCTTTAATTGCGTTACGGTTGGGATATTTCCCCTATTCACTTCTAATACTCATAACAGGATTGTCCTGAATTAGATATAATAAATATACTCGCTACACCATCTTTAAGTATTTTGAATTAATCCATGGAGAAGATCGGTCTCGTAATAATTATTATATTTATTTTATTTTAATCCTCTTTTTTATTTTTCCTATTGATTATTGGGTTATTTTTTATTTATTCTATCTTATTATTTTATTTTATTACTGTTGTTTATTATCTATTATTTATTATTTATTTATGTGAGTTGGTTGATATAGTTTTCCTTTTATTATGAATTATTTGTATTATAGTTTATATTATTATTTTTATATCTTATTATTATCCCCTGGGTATATTTAGTTGAAAAACCTTTTGCTTTTATTTCCGTTAAGTTATTTTTTAAGGTTATTATAATAATTTTCTTGTGCCATCAATTAACTCCTGCAGTTAATTATATAGAGGATGTAAACCCACTACTAGTAGTAGTAAAATAAATAAAATATTTGTGATACCTACCACCAATACTTGAGATATTATTGAGGTTAGGTAGGAGAGGAAATATGGATTGATTTGTTAATTATTTATATTTTATACTGGGGGTTATTATAGGTAGTTTATACACTGGCTCAGTAGTGGATATTGGTGTTTTTAGAATAAATATATATATACGTTCAGTAGGATCAGCGAAAAATTTTAAATAGTGGTTTTTATTTTTAAACTTTTACTTATATATAACGTTTTTTGCGATCATTTTTTTTTTCCTAAGTAGGGTTGTGAAAAAAACTATTTATGGAAATTTATATTAGCTTTATAATGGGTTTTATTTTTTTTTACGGGGTTTTATATTCATTTTATTAGGTGTTTTTACTAATAAATGTGGAATTTCAGTCAATATATCTAATATTATGATTGGTGGATTAGAATAATTAAATATATAAGTAAAGAGAAATAAATTTAAACACCTTATTTAGAGGATGTAAAATATATAGATATATAGTGTACAATATAAAACTTTTTATTCCAATATTAGTTGTATATATATTATGGGGGGCTTTAGGGTTTATCTTTTTATTGATATAGATATTAGATTATCCTAAAATTATAAACTGATTATAAAGGGGGGATTTTATTTGTTATCTAAGGAAAATAAATACGTACGTATATTTATTTAAAACTCCTTGTTCATATTCATTATATAAGGGGGGTCTATATAATAAAATAAATAAAATATAAAAGTCCCCAAAATAAGGGATTGTGGGGCTCCATACTTATAACCGCTTAACAAAACCCCTACCGCCACCTCACCTTTTTTCAGTATGGTTACTACTGATAAAAGGGGTATTTGGGTAGATATATATGAGGGTTATTTCCTCTCGGTGGCCATTTTTTACTTTTAGCTTTCATTTGGGGGTTATGAATTTCTTCACCCAAAATTAAATTTATGTAGTGTAGCTTTTTTATTTATATTAAACTAAAGTTTCGGGTCTTCTTATTATTATTTATTAATAATATCAGCGCATAACAATGCCTATGTTTTGTGGTCATGAAAAGGTGAAGGCTTAAATTACATTGAGAGAATTTAAATACGGTTAATAAAATCTCTCGGTGTAGACCCCATGAGCCTTTCGTATCTCGGACTGATTTCGATGGTTCCTCTTCTCTCTAGTATGTGTTTGAGCGAACGAACACGATACCCCTAATTATCAAATTTTAAACTCCCTAAGAACAGATTGGTAAATATTTAGTGGAACTTTCATAGAAAGTTTTTTGTCTAACAGGTTATTTGAAATTTAATGTTATTTGAAATAAAGTTGTGTTGTTGGTTTTTTTGAAGATTAAGTTAGAAGGATGGGGGTCGGTGAGATATGGGTAATATTGCATTAGTTGTGGTATAAATATGAAATATGAAGGCTCGCTCACTTTTGTCCTAATATGGTGTATAAAGTACCTCGTCTCGACCTCTCCAATAACTGTTGCGGGGTCATTATGTTTTGATATTATTCTATCCCGCTGCTCGTATCGTGGTGCGTGTAGGATCAGAGTGAAAAATGGTCAGAGCTTGCAGCTATAACAGGCAACCCTATTATCTAGTTTATTTCAAGGTCGGGTATTTATGTTCGCGGTAATTCTCTCTGATGGGTGTGGTAAAAGTCATTATGTGTTTTCTTCCCAATTTGTATATGTATTGTTGCAATTTTAGCAAAGGAATCATTATATACTATAAAAGACTGGGTTGAATGTTGTTTTTTAACGGTTAGTATGTTGATGTGTGCGTTTTGTTTTTTAGTGTATTTATTTTATCATATGTTTAATTATTGAGAAAATGGAGGAGAATAAAAGTAGAAAGTTTCGGGAAAGTGTAATGTTATTTATTAAATTATTCGTCTGATTTTTGGATAAAGAGGTATAAGGTGAGGATTTAGAAGAAACGTTTATTGTTTCTGTTTTTTAAATTTTGAGATTTTGTTTTATGGTTGTGTGTTATGAGTGTCGTAAGTTTGTTATATATTTTGGTTTGTGGGCGTGATAAACGTTAAAGATGCCGGAATAAAAACCCCCGCTTCAACTTGATTATGATGTATTGTGTGTGGGAATGAAGAATTCCAATAATGAGCTTTGTGTGTATTTATTCAATTATGGGAACTACATATTCTGTTTTTGATAAATGAAATAACTTTAAGCAAATCCTAGAGCTCTAAGAAAAAGTGTATGGCATAATAAACTGTAGACCCTCAAGTGTGGAGGTTTTAGGTATAAAATAGATGATGAGGAACACTAATTGGAGGCACTGGGTTTTAAGTTTTGCTGTTTGAGTAAAAATGATGGTGGTTATTAGAAGGTTTTTTGGCGCCTTGTCTTAAGGTTTTCTGTAGAAAATTTTTGCTAGAGCTTTGAAGGTTATTTGTAGTCGGCATTGGTTCCTAATTCTATTATTATTTTGCCATTACGACAACGGACATAAGCCAATATTTGTCTGTAAATTAAAACTTAAGGGACCAATCCATGAAGAAATTTGTGGTTATGGACATAATAAAAAGCAAGGAAAAACAGCCAACTCTTAAGTGCTATTAAATATATTGTTTAATTTAATATCATTAGTTATTTTTTTATTATTCCAAGATTTATGGGTTTATTATATATAATATAGGGTATTTTAAATTCCTTTTATTTGAAATATATATTATTAAGGTATAGTATATTGTATATATGAGTTAATATCATAATTATTATATGATATTTATTATTTCTTATATTTTTGTATTATTAAAAGGGTAGGTAATTTATTTATTTTTTATGTTATATATTTTTAAATAGATAGAAATTTATGAACACTTCAGCATTTACATTTGGTTAAATAATACTGTTGGGCTTATTTTATTTATGATTTATTTAAAGCGGAAGATAAAATATAATAATATTATTATTATATTTATAATGTATTGTGTCCATACACACTTTAAATAGAGACTTTTACATATTATGATTGTTATCATATATATATATATATAATATTGATTTTTATATGGTGATATGATATAGTCATTACCCAGTTAAGCTAGATTTTGTTATATTATATATTAATATTGTTTACTTTGAAAACTTTTTGAACTCTTTTATTACTTGCAACCAACACGTGAGTGGTAGTAGGGTATATTTTTACAGGGGGATATTTTATTATATATATAGTATAAGGGTTAATCCTTTATGCTTTGGATTAATTTTCTCCTATTTTTATCTGAAACCCCGCATATAATGGATATAATTGATTATGATAGGTTTTATGGTACCTTTGTTATTATATTATTCTTTTTAGGAAATTTATTTATTGCTTGGTTATTTTATTGCTTGGATGCAACCATTGCAAATAAGGGGTTAATTTTTTTATTATATCCTTAATAATAGATATAAAAAAACAGGAACAAAACGAGCTTTATTATTTATGTAATAAATAACATATATAATATAATATATATATAATATAATAAACAACAATAGTTTTATTATATATATAAGTTTATAAACCTTTCTTCTATTATATTGATATATAAATATTATTAATAACCTTTATTTATTCAAATAAAACTATAATTTTTATATACTAGTTATTAAACTGTAGGTAGTAGGGAATATTTAATTTTTAGGTAGGTACACCCTTTTTCCTAGTATTTTCATTTTATTTCTAATAAATATATATACCTCCTCATGTACGTGTTCCTTTAAATTAATAACTTGGAATATTTGTTTTTAAACAATATATATAAGTTATTTTTTATACCTGATATACATAGGAGATACACAGTATAGGTTGTATGGAGGGATATATAACATTATATTTATTGAACATTCAAAAATCAAATTCCTGTAAAACAATATGGAATATATATAACAATATTTAAGTAGGATATTATTATCCACAATAAACTCTACTCTCTATAACATAACTTAGGAAGAATATATATCTAAATATTTTTATATCCTATATCATAAAGTCTAATTTATAAAAGGTATACTATAGATTAAATTATAATAGGTATATGACAGATTAAATTTAATAATATAGAATAAATTTATTTATTCATACATAAATAATAACATTTAAACATACTATTACATAAAATAAGCACCCCTAGATATAATATATCTCAATCAGGAATAATTGGGGTGGGCTTTTAAAATAGTTTTATTTATTCATTTTACAATATATATATATAAAAGCGAAAGGGGGTGAGGGGTGAGGGATATCCACATATGGGGGTAGTGGTAAACTTGCTAATTTAAATAAATAATAATATCACCCCATATAAAATATAAAAATAACTACCTATTCGGGATAATTCAGTATTTAAATACTAATAAATAAACAAGGTATATAATCTATAAATAATAAACTATAATAACTAACAAATATATTGAGTTCATCATCTATTAATTAAAAATTATATAATAAATAGTGTATTTTATGTAAATTATTATTATATTACATATTAAAAGAGTTGCTTTATATCGATTCGTGTGTGGAGTAAATTATAAAAATTTACCCCCTTACGAGTAGGCTCCCATAACTTTTGATTGTATTTACGGTCCACGTATCTAGTTATTACAAGATATTTATTATTCTAATAATTATAGACGATAGTTTATTAATAAAATTAACAGGGGCTTATGCGTATATGCACTAATAGTTCAATACCCTATTATTGTAGTTTAATTTATTGTAATTTTATATGAGCTATCCGAAAGTTTTTTTATTTACATAGTACATATATATTCCCAGTAGGGACCTTTTTTTATTAAATCAGTTGTTTTATTATTTATTATATAAAATAATATTTAAAAATATAATATAATGATTAGGTAATTTAACTAACTTTAAACCGGTATGGGGCAAATAATATTGGTAATATTTATATATATATTATATAAAAGGCAGAATGCAGAGTTCATTGCCAAGGCAATTTCTTCATTATTCATCCTATTATGTGTATTATGAATAAATTATTATTCTGGAAATGAGTAGGTAGGGTGAACCGTTTATAGTCATAATACAAAATATAATACAAAAAAATAAGAACTTATGTTATAAAAAAATTAAGCTTTTGAAAAATTTGATTTAAAGTAGGTTTTTGTTTTACATATTTTATATGCATTATTTATTTTTTTGTTTCGATTATCATGTTTTGTTTAATCTGATTTATTCAGGGTGGTTTTCGTGTTATTGTTAATTTTTATTGCTTCTAGCATTTAATTTTTATCTCCGATAGAATTTTTGAAAGTTTCATGTTCCCAAAATTTTTTTCCATATTAATAAATGTTGGCAATGCTTTGGGGGTAGTTTTAACGGACTGAAGGATTTCAAAATTACCATTGTCTAAATCCCAGGTCATCAGGTTTTCGATATGTTTTTGTAGTTCTGGTGAGAATTTCAAAAATACCCAAATTATATTTATAGGAAGGTACCTAACAAATAATATGACAATGAGGTTTTTAATATAATTTCTTGTTTGTTTTTGGACCAAAAAACTATGATTAAACCCGTATTTTTTTGATGGTGGTGTCCTGCGCAGTGCATGCACATAGTCAACCTTTCTGACGTTAATGATAAATCATTGGCTAGTTGACAGAGAGTACGTTACTTTCCTCAATACCCTCGGTTGTTCGATCTTTTGGAAACACTCTCCTGTCTGTTTTGCTAATATAGTATATAGGATGGACTTCCTTGTGAGGCTTAGGTTAACTTAGCTTTGAAAAATTACCCGCCCGTTAAAATGAATTCAAAGGACTGAAAACTCCTCTCCTGGTTTTAGATTTTGCATTGTAGTTATGGTCATTCTACTTTGGAAAGATTATTAAGGCGCTTGTGTTTAGGGATTTCTGTGCTGTATTTTTTCAGCTTAGATTCCTTCAATATGTAAGTAAATATTTGTTTGAATTTATTCTCTCTTTTATTAGGCTAAATATTTCTGTGGATACGGTAAGTAATAGGATTAAGAAAATTCTAAGCATTATTTATTTTAATTGGTGCATATTAGTACTTTGTTAAGATTGTAGTGTGGGGGAGAAAATAACCATCGCCGAAGTTTGAATAAGTTAACTGTGTTAAAGCTCTCGAATGTCGAATCTTTTGATCGAGTATCGGTGAGAGTAATGCTCATGTCGAATACAATAGCCTTAATTTTTGTCTCCTTTTGTTCTTTTACTTGTTTTTGTGGGTATATGGGTTTATGATTTTGTTTTATATTTGAATTATGGTTGTTTTTGGAAGATATGGATGTTGTCATAGTGGTTGTGGAAGGTTGATGTTTTGCGTTTTGTTTGTTGTATCTTTATAGTTTGTTTAGCAGGAGTTTAATATGTATGAATGTGCTCCGTATATTTTGAGTTATTGGTATTGTTCTGTCATTTTTTCATTAGCGGGGCGAAATTATTGTAATAATTTATGGTAAGGGATGGGAAATTTTTAATAAACTTCAACCATTACTATTTTTTTGTAATTATAATAAGAATTAATATTAAAATATAGGAAAAATATATCTCACCTTTACTGAAGTAATAATGCTTATTGTCGGATTTTATCTGATTATTTCTGAATTTTCTCCACTGTATTACAACTAGTATATTCGTATATAAATATTTTTCCTGGTTTATATTATTATTATTATAAATAACTTTATATATATTACTTTTTTTGTAGTGGATTATTGATGAGTTACGGTAGGAAATATAGAATAGGATAGGAGTAGAATAATTTTATTTATATCTTTATTTTAATTAAACCTTTTTTAAGGAACAACTTGTAGTTTTTATTTTAAATAATAATATGTAAATGGAATAATTATTTATTCGTAGGGTATTATAAGGTGGTATAAGTTTTATGTAAATAATAGGTATGGAGTGTGAGACCTCAATTATTTATTTTCGGTATCATATAATGTACTTGGATTAACGATGAAACACCTCTCGGTTTTTTGTTCTTTATAAAATAAGGACCGTTCTTTATCCTTTTATCCCTGGTTCATTTATTACCGGATGGAGTGAGGATAGGATTCCTTGTATTTGGTATTTATAAATTATACCCCCCCATAACTAATTGTAGTCTAATTTCATACCATATATTATTTTTATATCACGTAGTAAAATAAAATATATAAAAGCGACTAATGGAGGTGAGAGGGGGGGGGGCATGTATTTATATTTTACCTATTTAGTTAATTTCCCCCTCCCAATATTTAGGGAGTATATATATTGTATGCATACTCAAGAGAGTGGGGGCAAACTTTCCGGCTACATTACATTGTCCGTCATAATCCTCTGCTTAAGTTCCGTCGGTCCGAAGCGTTGGGGGGAAAAAAGGAATTATTCTACCCTCCAAAGATTATTCATAATCAGGGTGGGCGGGGGGACAGGGGCCCTGGACATAAAGCGGAAGGTGACGGAGTCGTGCTGTGGAGGCAAATTAGACGACTGCACGGTGCTGACCAAAAGAAAGTTTACCTTGTCTTCTTTTTGTTTTTATGATGTCATCACTTATTTTTTGATTTATAGAATAATGAAAGCCTAGTTACTTTGAAATTCCCAAAGAATTTCTTTTGCGTTGAATTATCGATGTATCTACATATATATTAATTGTATAATAAATTTATAAAATGTAAAATGATAAACTAATTACTTGAGATTTCGGGTACTATAGTTATGAGTAATTTAGGTCATTTAATTAAAGTCTCTTTTCCAAAAACCAAATTATTCTCAATCCTTCTTTAATCTTTGAATGAGTACCATAAATAGGGAATAAATATAAGTTAATAGCATATTTTTTTACAAGATTGGATTTTTTCTTATAAGGGCTGTATATGGTATGTTATATTAACCTAACGATATTTTGTGGGACACTTGTATACTGTCAATTAAAATAAATAACTACTCTTGGAGGTAGAATAACTTAAGGCAAAAATCATAATAACGGGGGGGCCTTCCTGTGTCTACCCCAAAGACCCTATGGGAGGCATGTATATATTCCATTATTCATATTAGCGTTTTTATCGGTGTCATTATAGGTTTATTATTACACCATGATTAGTTAGTATTTTGTCATAAGTTTTCAAAATATTTGCGCAACATAATATTAAATAATTCTAGTGTAAATAAAAATTTGGCCGTATGGACTTTGTGTATGTGATAAATAATAAAAAACGTACATACTTATATAATATAAAAGTTTATCTTTTATATTTCTTAAAAAAGTTGGGTTGCCGTCATGTCGGCATTTTAATTACAGTTAGTACTTATTTTATTACATTTTTATTATTATATGTGTAAAATAATTTTTTTTACGGTAAATATAATAAATATTTTTTAACCACTAAGCAGTAAAAAATAGATAATAAATACTCATTTTATTTATTTAGGGATTGTAGTAGTAATTTTTCACGTTTATTATAGAACTTCAGTAGGGATGTATATACCAAATGATAGGGGGTATAGTGAATAATAATGGGCAATTTTATTTAAACACCTAATTCAAGGGCCAGTAGTATATATAGAATATTGAACGGTTTTATTATTACTTCCTTATATTTTATGTCAGCTTGAGGGGCGGACTTGGGGGTG
>JABUQX010133487.1:0-35623 GCA_015478945.1 Trachelipus rathkii | reverse complement strand
GGGTCCCCCTTCGGGGGACCCGGGGGGACGTAGCTTCGTATACAAAGAGGTTATCTCACCATTCTACACCCCTTCAAATTTTTAACCCGATACGATACATATAATATACACCTGTTTTTATAAATATAGCTGACTATATGCAATTTAATGTGACTGTTAACTTATATTCAAATATCTACCACGATAATAATATATATTATAACTCAGTTTAAGATCACATTTTATATTTATAGTGATGATTCATTAATTACTCAAATATTATAAATATATCTATGAAATAAAGAAATAATAATAATCTCAAAAATAGTAATAAACTTAAACTTAAACTATAGTTTAAACTTTAATTTAATAAATTGGAAGAAATTGTGATCAAGAGAGAGAAGACTTAAAAAGTATAAGCGACCTAGAGTGGATAATGAATCGACACTATGTGATAGTAAGCATGGTTGGAAGTTATATTTAGAGGGAGAGACAGGCTTTACAGAGGAAGAGATAGTACATATCTGATAAGAGAGTCTGACGTTATGGCGCAGTGCAACATGAATCATAAACGAATGAGAATTGAAAGGCCAAATATATCAGATTACTGTATGATAGAATTTCGCGCGATTCAAGAGTTCGTATAATTGACTGACTTGATGACGTGAGAAGAGAGAGTATAAATATGTATGAGGTATATGCTGAAGATCGTACTGTTCGATCAAAAAGAATGATAATGAATTTAGACAAGAGAGAGACGGGTTAGGATGAAGATACATTGGCAACAACGGCACTGGAGTGCATCTTCACTCTGGCATCTTCATAAATAATTAATATATTAATATTTTAATTATAATAATTAATATATATTATATTATATATATATATTAATAATATATATATTATTATAGTATATATATATTTATATAATATATACTATATTATATATATATATATATGTTTAGTTAGGTTAAGTTAATTATAATTCTCATACTTTGCTAAAATATAATACCTACCCTACACTATGCCATGAATGTACATCAGATGATATACTGAGTATATTAAATATGGTATATGGTTTATTAATGTATTATATATATATTAATAAATTATATTATACCTTATAATGTATTGATTTCTGATAAAGTAATATGTGTAATGCTTAGTTAATAAATAGATAAGGATATAATATAAAAAAAATAGAAATAGAAGTGAAAACGGAATATTAATTATAATATAATACAATAATATGAGCAATCTAGAGATAGGATAATAATAATAACAATAATATGTTCCACTTAGAATCAGAAATAATATGAGAATTTAATACAATGCACTGCTCGACAATTTTGATAATTTTCTACTGCGTTCAAAATTGCAGATACAGTTATTTGTTATGTAATCGTATACCGTACTCAGACACTTAAACAACCCTGACTCTTCAAGCTAGTCCTCTTAGATTGAGACATACAAACTCTCCTTAACCGACATAATTCCTGCTCCTAGTTCTCATTTATCGTTGTTCAGAATGTCCCCAATATACCTTCTTCCCCTACTAGTCTTCTCTCTTTCAACTTCTTTCTTCTCTTCTTCGAATTATCTTCTGTTCTTCTTCTTCTTACTTCCTTTTTTTATCTTTTTAGCTATTTAACTTAAAATTTCCGTTTTTACACACCATACTTTTTTCTCGCGCCTGCCAAACTCGATATATAATAATAATAATAATTAATAATAATTAATAATATAAATTAATAATATATAATAATAATAATAATATATAATTAATAATAATAATAATAATAATAATAATATTAATAATAATAATTAATATACATATAAACATACACACTTATTGATGAAGCGGAGTGGAGTCAGTATAAAGTAAGAATACCTGCAACCGAATAGCAGGTAAGTCAGGAGTCGGTAATCTCGGTAATAATGTTTATATACAGTCGTGAGCTGGTATATATAACGTCGTGGATAAAGTCTGAGTATAATATAGTATCGCCGATATATTCGTTTAAGTTTCTAAGAGAGCACAATACGACAACTCGAAATTATGTAATCACTTCTAGTTGTACATATATATTTTATCGGACTGTATAATTATACTAATAAATATAATTAAATAATAATATAATTTATAATACAGTCTCGATTAAAGACAAACACGACAAACACGCGACACGACAAACACGCGATTTTTGGTCTGTTATTGTCGGATTAGATAGCCTTCGGGCTATCAATCCTTCCCTAAGACTCATACTGATTATCTCTATTCGATATTTATATCGTAAATACGTGAATTTGCCTCGGGAGTGTCTCTCATATCTATAACTATCAGTAATATATATATTATATTATACATTATTATGGAACTATTAATATAATATTATATAATATATTATTATTATATTATATATATATATATATACTATATAATATATAGATATATATATATATATATGATATATATTTTATATATTATATATATATATATATATATATATATATTATATATATATAAAATATTAATATTATGATAATAATAATATAATCATATTATAATATTATATATATATTAGTATATATTATATAATATATAATATATTAATACTATATTATAAATAATATTTAATATATGATATATATATATATAATATATATATATATATAAATATATCATATATTATTATTATATCTTTATACTCTTTACCTCAGTGTTCGTATCTGTGTAGGGTCAATCAAGGACCTCGATCATATTATGTACTATCCGTGATAGGTGTATGATTGGTGATATGTCTCCTTGAATGTGACATACGTCTACTCTACAATATTATTAATTAATTTAATATATATTATATAATTTTGTTTAATTATTAATATTATTGTTTAATATGATGCATTAATAATTGTTTCAATTATATTTGTTATTCATTTTAATAGGCTCAATTATTATTTTTTAAAACTATATACCACTCAGTTTACATCATTATCCCTTATGTAATACTTATCTTTCCATAGTTCGTTTACTTTCCTTAGTAAACTTGATCCTCGTGTTTTTTTATTTTTTTTATAATACATTTTTATACTTTTGTTTATTATGTGTTATTGAATATTGCCTTTTATATAATTATTATTGATAATACAAGATACAAGTATGTATGTGTTATATTTTTTTATTAAATTTTAACGGGATATAATATATTTATATATAATATATATATTATAATTAATATTATTTATATATATATATATTACTATATATATATTAATTATTAATATATAATAATTATTATATAATATAATTATATATATTATTAAATATATATATAATTTTTATATTTAATATATATTATTATTAATAGCATGTTTTCTTTTATATATTATTATTTATATATATATATATATATTTATATCTTAATTATATTATATATATATATATAAATATATTTATATATATATATATATTAATATATATATATATATATATATATATATATAATATATATATATATATTATATATATATTATATATTAACAAATTAATAATATAGAAATAACAGTATAATAATATTTCAGTATAGTAACTATGTTTGTAATGATGGAAATCAGAGAGAAGGTCACAGAATGAAGAATATATAAAACAATGTCCCATCAATAATAATAATAATGAGAAGTACAGAGTGCGGAGCAGTATTGAAAAGAGTGTCGCGTTGCCGTAAGCGTTGTCTAAATGGTTTGTTTTGTCTCATAAAGATGAGAAAAATTAATGCATGTTGTTTTCCAGAAGGATTATTGCAAGATGTTGAAAAAAACAAAATATTAAGTGAAGAAAAGTAGTCTGTTGTATATAATGTTTGACAGTAAGAATTGTTAAAACTCGAAATTAAAATCAAATGATTCTGTATAATAAAGTTCGTACATAAGATTGTATTCCAATGGAAGAATGCTGGTTTGTTTGGTACTATTACAGCGGAAAGTATTTGTCCTGTATCTGGTCTCTTTCAGTTCGAACCGCTAACTCGTCAGGTTGATGGGCAATTTTTACGTGATTCTGTTTTTCTTATGATTTTATCTTAAATAAGATCTCAATAATTTGATGAGTTCTTCACTGCTATTGATTTTCTCATATATTTTTTGAGCTTTTTGCTACTTGCATTAAAAACTGCAATAATAATCTTTTGCCAAGATTATATCCGGTTCAATATGTAATGTCCAGCGTCTGACCGTTTTCATATCATCTCGTCATGAGCTTGAAAAATAGAATAGATACACCACTTAAGATAAAACATATAGAAATAATACATCACAATGATTTTTTTTCTTATAATTACATGAATTCTCATAGATATTTAAACTTCACTCCACTTAAGGAGAACTCTGGACTGGATTATTTAAGAGAAGTTCAGATATAGGTCTGTTATCAAAAAGTGTGCTGAGGCAACTTGGCAAAATTTAGCTTAGTATCAACAATATTGATGATCAGCTTTTTATCGTTTCATTAATTTAAACATGAACTATCTTAGGATACCTTATTAATCACTTTTAGGGGAGTTCTTGTCCTCACATTCTCTCATCTCTTGATAATTTTAGCGTTTTTCAGTAGTTAACTCGCATCTTGTTATTGCCAGATTTCCTCCCATTTCCATGCCCTGTGTGAATAGAGGTGATCGATCTTTGTCTTCTTCTTGCTTATGATCTTCGTTTAGGAGGCTAGGGATACACCCTTTATGCCTTTAATTTTTCCCTCCATTGCTCTATCTGTATTCTGTCCATACCATACGGGACATTTAAATACGCGCAGGAAATCACATTCGTTCTCCTGCCGACAGGGTCTCCACATCTCTAACGCTCCGCGTTTGTATGCATTGTAAGAGAGAGAGATTGTAGCTCTGTTCGGATTTAATGTTCCAGCTCGAAGGCTTCGTTATACACTAATCAAGAGACAGCTGGAGGAACACCATAGTATACGGAAGGGAGATATGACGAATTCCTTACTCATAGATCAGCCGGGGTGTGATATGGTGCTGAGCAGAACAGAGCATGAGATGAAGCTTGGAAAAGAGTAATCAAGAGTGAAAGGAGTGGAAACCAAAGGAATGGAGCTTAGAAGCAGTTATAGACATGTAGCTACTAATACTCCAGTGTCGAAAATCATTTTAATATGCCACAAGTTGCCACCACAACTAAGACTTACCTTAATAAATAGTTCTAGTCCCTTAGGTGCAGAAAATCCAGAAGTTCCTCCTAAGTAAGATAAGGAAAGCATTATTACTCAGGTTGATCTTGATAGGGAACGAAATACCTAACTGTATTGTATAATGAAAGAATGAGGAATGGTAGACTTACATAGATGATCCTTGAATGTAGAGTGATAATAGAGCTAGTGTCCAAAGTTTTGAACGAATAGGTGAGAGTACTATTTAATTAGGACCTAGTTTGAAGATCCCCCAGATAAATGGCTACCCATTTATTCCCGTAGATTCCGGTAGATATATATATATATGGAATACTATGCGCACTCACCTCCAATAATTAGTATAGAATGATAACTCACATCCTTCTAATTCCCGATAGGGCTGTTGTCCGCGTGGTACAGCGTAACAAACCCGCTAAACTACAATAGTCCACAAGCAAATGCAATTACTCGAAAAACCATCGTGTGCCCTATGCAAATTTTCGTTCCCCTCCACGTATCATTCTCATTTACTGGTCATTGTCATCTTTCTTGTTGTGTATCTTATGTTATTCGCCACTGTTAGATATTTATTTTCAATCTCTTCTTATACTTATCCTATTGATTCTGATGTCATCTCTCCTTATCTGGTCATACCTCTAAATCCATTATTCTCCCTCATTTCTTACACGTTTCCATAAATCATTATACTTATTATTGAGTTTCTCTTCACGTCTATTCCAAGACTAAGAGTAATATCACTCCATAATCTTCTTACTACTGTCTAACCACTCGCTCCTCATTTCTGTATCGCTCAAATAATACGTCACTTTCATTAAATGATTCTAAGCTACCCTCATGCCCTCCGTTCTATTCTGATTTTTTTTACCCTATTTCATTGCCTACATATATTCAGTAACCCTTCCATAATAATTCTAGTTCAGAATTGTTATTATAATAATATTATAATAATAATTATTTAACTTCTGTTAATGTCATACAAAATTTCTAATCTTCCATACTTTCTTAACGTTTATAACATTACCCCACATTTATCATAAGGTAGTAATCTCCCAATTCTTCCTTTCAATAGTCATTTTAATCCGATATTTATATATATCTAGTATATATCTAATTAATAAATAATTACAGTTTTCAAAATATACTTAAATTTATTACTATCTTGCGTAATTATAAGTCTTGTTAACTTTTCTTAAGCCTTATATCTTCTATATTCACTACAATCTCTTCCTCTCTCTTGCAATCACCATTATATTCCGTTTTTCCCTCTGTTTTCTTTCTATATGCTCCCCATTGACTTCTATATATCAATCGTATCCACTATTTCAAAACTTTACTTAAATATATTATGTAGGTTCATTGAGTTATTCACGTATAAGTATAAAAAAATACTAACAACTGCTCGACAGTCATAACGACTGAGCATTATAAAATCTTAACATAAAGTATTCGCTATATCCACCAATTACTAACACAATAGATGTAAAAATATATCGCTGTGTTAATGTCAGAAAAATAAGATACCCACGTGAGTGCACCATGAGACCAGTTTAAGGGAAATCGCAGCACGAACTGACTCAAAGAGAGAATAGGGGGTATGAGTTCGTGATGTGGTCTGACAGTTTTTCCACACATGTCATACCTCGCCGCTTACATGATTACTCTCCAATAATCGCACTTCCTGTCATCTGGTGCTATAAATAAACTAATCTCCATTCTCATATTGAAACAATTAAGGCGTTATTTATATTATATTTGTAGAATGATTCAATGAAACTTCAGTAAGTAGCGTGTTCATATCAATTATGCCACGCGAGCCAGTAGTCCCGCACATATTCTAGTCTACTGGATAGTTAATTGAGATGTAGTATTGTATCTGTCTCAATACACTCCCTTATAATTTTCTCTGGATATATTCTTTGTCGCTCGAGTAATTAACACATGTTACTAATTAATGTCTATGATTGCAGTACATTATGTCCTTATCTATTCTCATACTCTTGATTTTATTTTTTCAATTTTTCCTTAGCTTCATTCATGTTAAAAAAATATTAATATATAAGTCTAAGTCGAACTATTTATAAAATGGTCTGAAACCCTGCTACAATTTTCCAATCTTGTCCTCGACTATCTATATACTCAATATTTCTAATATTATTCCATAGATGCTTCTCATATATATTTTAACTTACCCCCATTAAAACAATTATTATTCATCTATAAAAATTATCCTTTCTCTTCTACTCTTACTCATCTTATGTATCGGACAGATTATTTAGTCTCATTCTATTCATTTTATGATTGTAATTTTTTTATCTTTCCATACTTGTTTAATACTAATGTATCTTCAATTCCAATTTTAGGTCATTTCCACCTTCTTCCCGTTATTTGTAAATATGTTTCGATTATTCCGACGTCCGCGTATTTTCGACTTTCATCTCTTCATACCGTAATTTATTTTAAGTATATTTTTAATTGCATCCTATCAACTTTACTCTCTAATCTCATCATCATTTTAAATTATCCTATTGGTCTGTCATATACTCTCAAGATGTATTTTCTTACTCAATTCTTCTGACCTCCTCTTACTAATAATATAAGGGTCAATAATATTCTCTTCCAAAATTTATCAGTCATTTAACGCATCATTTCAACTATCACTCTACTCCTTTTCCTCTCTATGAAATGATGATATATCTTCACTCTCATTCTAGTTAATATTATAATTATATTATAATATACAATTATATTATATTTATAAATATAATATATATATTATTAAATTATCGTGGTAATATATAACTATATTATATATATATATAATACGTTATTATATTATAAAATACTCATTGTATATATCTTATATATACTATATAATGTGTGTATTTATGTGCAAATCGATATAAATTAATTATATTATATATATTAATATTATATTATTAATTAATATTATTTATAATATTCTTATATTTAATATTAATTAATATATATATCATATATATATATATTATAATGAATAATATTATATATATTATTATTATAATATATTATATATAATATATAATATAATATATATATATATATTATATAGAATATTATATTATATATATATATATATTAATAATATTAATTATATATAAATTATTATATTATATATATATTATATATTAATTATATATTTTATATTTATATTATATATATATATATATATATAGATATATATATAGATAATATATATATAAATATATATAATTATTATTAAATATATATATAATTATATATTATTTAGTATATCATATGTAGTTTAGCTATATCACGTTATTATGATTATAATATGCGTATATTAGTGATTTATATTTGGATATACTGTGAATATGATATAATACTTTACCTTACTAGGAATTAATCAGTGTACTTTGTCAATAATAGTATGGGTACTTTTAATGATATAGGATATGATATTTTGTATATATGTCTCTCAGTGTGTCATTAAATTATAGAGTGAATTGCTATTAAGTAGTTTCATTTGTAAATTCTATATCTAATGTTAAATAATAATTAATACCCTAATTAAGTTAGTTGTATATTAACATAATCAAGATGAGTTAACATATATGCTGTGAGATAATCTTAATATCTTTATATAATATACCCGTATATAGTAATATTGTTTAGAACTTCATTTCCTATAGAATATTATGGCTATGTGTTTCTGTAAATTGAAATTTGTACTAATTTTTATGATAAATGGTTCTGTTTTTCTGATTTCCATGTTTTATATAGTTTATATTAGACTTATTCTAAAAGTATATTTTAGTATTTATTGTCCTCAAGATCTATACTTTGTTAATCTCTACTTGCTCTATGGACATTTAAATTGTTTCAGAATAGACAAATATATTTTGTTAGGTTCGCCCTTTATAATATTAAAAATATTTAGTTAAATCATCTCTTAAGCATATACTCGTTCGTCATTTCTATGGTAAGTCTTCTTATTATTGACAATAGGCAATATTAAAACTTGGTCAAAATTTTAAATCAGTATTTAGATAAATAATTTTAAGAGGCCAATATTGTGTCTGTTAGTAATTTAAATAGTAAGAATAGCAATAAGTAAGTGATTTAAATTGGCTCTCTCTATGGATACATAGTTGATAGTGATGATATAAATATATCCCTAATATATTAATAGTGCATTTAAGATATGATAATAGAATCTTATTATAGTTATATTTTAATTATATTTATTAGTAGTTTTATTATATTAATATCTTATATAAGATATATTATATTATATAATATAATTATATAATATAATTATATATTATATATATAATAATATATATTATATATTTAATATATATTAATTATAATGTATTAAATTATATTAATATATATTATTATATATATATATAATTTTATATATATTATTAAATATAATATTATTCTTATTATTATATATACGTATTACCTAAGTACTTTATTTAAATAAATATATCTTAATATACAATTAAGGAATATTAAATGCAATATAATAAATAAATATCATCTTAGATAATGTATAGTGTGAAAAGAGGGATAATTATTGGACAGGTCTGGGAACTACTATATGTTGATATGTCGCCTCTGACGTAGAGCATACTCTGCAGAGAGTTGCTATGATTATACAATAACTTGTGTGCTTGACATCCAAACTCATTATTTGTAATATTGAGTAGAGTGTCAAGTATAGGTCTCTCGAGATGGCTAGAAAAAAACTTCTAATATAGGGTATGTATATAGTTGTGCATTCGCAAACTATATTTGGCTCGGTAGGTTTCAATCCCAGAATAAAAATAGCGTTATAGATAGTTGATGCATCGCAACTCAGTACCTATTTATTCTAAACGAGAGTATTATTATCATATGCCTGTGTTACTTTTAATACAAACATCTATAGGTCATTATCATCCTAATTAATACATCTTATTAAAGATATATTAAGTTAGTATTTTTTTATAATAAAAATTTATAGTAATATAGTTATATAGTTATATACTATATATTTTTTTCATTAGTAGAGTATTTATTTTTAAATATAAGTTTTATTAATGTAATAGATAATGTATTGATTTATATTTACCCCATGCCTCAAACTGATAGTAATATGATTATTTAATACCTCGTTATGAATGGGGCGGGCTTCGTTGTTCAACTTATAATGAGTCTCTGGTTACTGGAGCACCCGTCCATCCTTAATATCGTGCAGAGCGCATGAAAAATATCGTTTTTGAAATGTGGTATATTATGAATAATTTTGTTAATAAAAAAAAGTGATAAAGAATTTTTTAATTTATTACAAAGTTTAAATACCACTAAAAAAAGAATAAATTTCATATTCAAATAAGACCAGAGAGAGAATTTAATGATTTTGGCTTGTGACTGCTTGATTAACCTCGTGTGCGATATTCGATATTGTTTTTCCAACATAGTATCCTAGGAACTTAAATAAATTTTGTGTCGTGCTGCCCCTTATTTATAAAACGGCCCATCATCATCGACTATAAGTTCTTGATATCACTTTTGATTCCATCTGAAAATTAAATATTCCACAATACTTTCTGGATAAAAGGAATATGGAAATTACTAATTAGTAAATTTTTTGAGACTGTAATTGTCAATGTAATAATCTTAATTTTCATTATTATTATCTCACCGCAACCTCCAAATTCAGCATCCCCATCATCATCGACTATAATACTTCCATAACCTCTTTGTAAGTGGGAGGTTAGCTGTCTTCTCACGCTTTAATGTGTGCCTATCTGTACTCGATAAAAATAAAGGCATTATAAATAAGTTAAATACTTGGTTACTATTCTTGCTATTCTTGTAAACGCAGATAGGATTTGTGTTTTTTTCTTTCTTGTGCGCCACAGAATTAATTATAAGGTGTGCTGTGGTAGGCTGACAGCGGCGATGGTCTATACCTAAAGGACTCTATACTCAGTAGGGCGACGCATAAAAAGATTCACATGAACAATTCTTGCTATTTTATGAGGACTAGTAAAACAATTGCCTGGACTGAAAAATTGAAATTGGCAAGATACAGGAATAAGATTCAAGTATTAAAATATTAATAGCACATTTCTGATTCAATTTTTATAACGTTAATAACTCGGGATATCTGTAGTGAGAAAGGATCGATACATAGCGAATTAGTCATAGGGACAGGGTATAGGAAAAGTAAGAGATCTACTGTTATAATTGTTGCTTTCTTTTGCAAGTATCTCTTACAGCTCATTCAGCTATCATATTAGTATCTAATAGGCCTGGAATATAATGATATCTGCTTATATACGCTGAGGCGTTGTAATGATTACTTTAGATGTCCAGATCTCCGTCTAGTCATGACGTAAGAGGGCGTATTCACCCTCCATGAGATATTAATTTAGATAGAGTAACTTATGCTGAGTGTAAATGAGACAATAGGTGATTAGTGTTTGAACGGATGAGAGATGTGCTTTAATAACACTATGGGTCAACGAAGCTCTGGAGGGGGATTACTATTATTGTGTATATGTGAGATATAATATTGATTTGTCTCACTACTAGGATCGTAATATAACCTAGCTCAAGATTATGACTTATTGTGTACAGTATATATTCACGGTATTATAAGATATTTCTACTAAGTGAGCATAATCCTAATCTGCCAGTATTAATGAACGTTTTCTTTTCTTCTGTGACCTTATTTTGAATAATGTAGAGGATACATACATGTCTGTTTATTATTTTGACTGTATTATAATAAAGAATAGACACAGTATATTGCCAGAAGTGCAGTCTGCAATGCATGCATGCCGTTATGTATACCACCCTTTAGTTTAACTAGTGATAATAATATTCCTATGCGAACTATTTTCTATCTATATATAAAGGATATTTTCTTGTGATTATAATTGGATGTTCGTGTCTTTTCACGCGAGTGACGGTCTAAGGTATATGTATAGGTTAGTTACCTTGTAGTTTGAACAAGTCCCGAGCGACGTAGAGTGTTCTGCCACTAACGCGAACCTCTTGTTTGTTTAGGCGTTTAGAACATGTTGCGGAGTACGCCAGCGGTACCTCATCACATCTTGACAAACATTGAGAAATTTATAGGTGCAACGACGGTAGTAGATACTTTCCTCAGTCGAATCAGCTAGTATTTGAATGTTCGATATATGAAGTCGCATAATATCCACGTAAGATAACGTCCTCAATATTGAATTATGAATATAAAGAATAACAGTACTCTATCACCACCTACTTATATATACCGTTTCCACTGGCTTCTACTCATGGCTCACTATACAGAGTGATTATCGCTTAATGCGAAATCTGATTTTTTCTTAAAAACTATCTCACTTCATCATTTCTGAGAGTAATTCGAGAGAATATTCCTTAATGATAATACAGTTCCTATTGATTAGTAAGGAGCTCAGCGTTATTTCACGTAATAGGTAATACTGTACAGGTAGGATACTTCGTAATCGTAATGTAAACAAAGTCTAGTTATGGAAACGATATTGTAATAATGATTTAGATTGAGACTATTCATTCTATTTATTAATGAGTCTTTAAAGCTCGTACGTCGAATATTAAGACAGTGATTAGTTAAAATAGAGTAGAGATGAAAGCAATTTTTTGGGAAGCTGGAGACCAGGGAAAGGACGATGGAATCTAGATAGTGAGACGCTACCTGACCCTATAAATGTAGTGTGATTCCAAGCACTCAGTACATGACATAATACAACTCATAGGACTTTAATAGAGTCTCCAAAACTGAGTCATCTGTAATTCTCCATGCCTAGTGATTAAATTGTTGTAATTATTGGTGCACGCTTATGAGTGATATTAATCAAGAGGTGTATACTTCCTGAAGAAAGCAAAAATTATTGAACGTTTTGTCTAATGATATTATAGTCAATTTGCATGCATAACATTTTTGAATGGTAAATGCGACTTGACGCACTGATAAGTTAGACGCTCGAACTACAAGACTTGCAAGTCAGAATTATTTTTAGAATAAGTGGCTTGTATGCCTAGTGATGGGATCTCAGTCTTATATGTTATGTAGGTCATTCTTATTATTTTGATTAAACTGTGAGGGGTGAATAGGTGTGTTAGTCAAAATCTTTTTGACTAAAGCTCAAGATTTGGGATTTATGATTAACGAGTCTAATATATATTAGATATGATAATTAGATCTCGTTGAAAAGACTACTTTATAGAGTCTGATAGAGATGATTGCTTCAGTCAGACAGTATCAGTATCTCATTTAGCAGTCCACTTGGCCTCAGGTGAAAGAGGATTGACTTATTGTCGAATCTTCTAAAAATTGAAGCTTTTTCAGAGAACGTAATCTTATTTTATCATATCTAGTCATTGTTTGCGATACATACTATTGACGCTGCTTTAATCTGATATAACTAGATTATTATATGGTTCCAGACTGTTTATTGGAAATCTATAGTAAGGATCATAACTAATATGGTTATATCAACTAAATGTATCTCTAATTGATTTCTGCATGAGTGGCAAAGTCTGATAATTTATTTCTGTGATTTAAATAATCACTGCTCTAGAGAAGGCTCATTGTTAACATACGGTATTAGTGTATATGTATATATCTAGGTTGTGTAGAATATGAAACAATGGAGCATTGTTTTTATTCTCAAAGTATATAAATGACTGTATTAAATATAGGCATAATAAGTGATAATATAATCCCTAGGTTTTGAAATGAGATGTCATATATTTTGACCCTATCTTAATGTAAATCATACCCTAATGATAAGGTAGTTTATATATATTCTTTTTGAAAATATGTGATGACTCTTTAAGCCTAAGGCGTATCAATTAGTATATAACTATTACCTTAGAATACTAATATAATAGGTTACATGACTTTGCTAGATATATTCATTAGTTTACTATAATATCTGTAGGTATTAAAACTATTAAAATTGCACAGGCAATATTTATTCTACTTTATAGTTTAAAATATCACCAGAGGGAGATCTTATATTTCTTTTAATTAATATAAATATAATTAGAATTATATTATTATATAAGATTAATATAAAATTATATATATATATATTATACGTATTATATTATATTTATTATATATATATTGTATTGTATCGCTATTGTCTAATAATATAAGATTAGATAGTTAACTAAAATAAATTATATTAATAACGTAATATGTATTATATTAATTTATATATTATCGGTTATATTATATATAACTATTAATAGACGAATATTAATATATATATATAGTGTGTATATATAGTATATATATATATATATATATATATATAAATCATATATATATATACTATCTGCAATAATCCTATAGAACGTGATCAGTGTGAATTTTTAAAATTAACATAAATTTATATACAAAAATGTATACTTATAATATTATTTACTACATGGTTACAACACTTACATTTTTCTCAAGCTGTTAGTATACTTTGATATCCTCTAGAAGTCCTTCTACTATTAGAATAAGACTATTATTAATTTATATAAATATTATATGTGTATATATAAAATAATAAGAGATATATATATCTAATATATATTATATTATAATATTAAAGTATATAATATTATATATTATATAATATGGATATTGTTGCACTGCATGTTGGAAGATATTATTGTGTTACATATTCTACATTTGAGAACTTGTAACATACCCTCAAAAACTAGTTCCTTGAATCTTTTTGTATAGTATATCTTCATCATTTTAAATGTCTAAAGTATCTTGTACAGTACATATGTAAAATATTTAATCATTATAAAGAAAATATTATTTTACTTTTTACATATGAATATACAGCATTATCCTTATAATACAATATATAAGAAGATTAATAGGGAACCCTACCTCAAGTATTATTCCGTGTTTGATCTAGTCTCATCATTATTGACATTTATCAATCCTCGACCTAATTAATTAGGAAACCCTCAAGATATTGAACTCTTGTCAGCTCTCTCCAGTGCAATTATTGATATAACACCTTAGCTACACCACTATCTAAGTATAAGTCATACTTGAATATCATTATATATATAATCATAATATTTTATTAGAAGATATTCAGTGTGTCTATAAATAATAGATATAAGATTATATATTACCCCTTCTTTCTAATATATTATTGATTCCCTCAATAAGTAGTGACCGTATATATATAATATCTCTTTTGATTCCTAATTATCTTTATTTCGTGATACTAAGAAGCGTGATCTCAGCTTACCGTCTCTTTTAGTTCGCTAGTTCCGTTAGTCCGCTTCTCCGAGAAGGGACTAGCCAGCAGAATAGGTGCGGACTAGCGGAGTCGGAGTCGTCAGGAAATTATCGGACTTGCAACGTTAAATTCGCGATCAACTAAACACAACAGAATTTCTCGTCGTCATACCTTTTATTCCCCGCGCTCACTCTTTTTTGAAAGAATTGTATAGTTCGTAGTTGATTTATCATAAGCACCTTCGTGCTATTGGTTATAAATAAAGAAGAATACATTATTTTAGTTTACAGTTCGATATACTAATCCGGATTATATTTTTAGTCTAAGACTCTTATTGTTTTTTAATAAATTAACTTCCAAAACCAATGCTATTCGAGGACTAACAACATTAATAAGGTAACGAGATATAATAAGAACCGTTGTAAAATTGATTATAATTATAGTCTCGAAATGAAGCTGATTACCCGGCGAGACAATAATTTAATTTCTGATTATACTCCTAATAGCTCGTAGTTATAATTTAGGGCAATATCTAAATCGATATCTGTTGTTTTTTCTTTTGTTTTGTTTCTTTTTTTTTTATAGAAAAAGTTCACACCCTCACGGTCTCTAGTCTCCTTATTCATGGAGGAGAGACTTATCAAAGTAACCTTTCCATGGTCTTATTAAAACTCCATATTATGAAAATTTTATAATAGTAGTATCCAGCTTATAAGCAGCTATTAATCTATGAACATACTCTTTGATCTAATATATATAATATTGGATAATTTCCTATATATTTATATATAGCGATGATAAGATAAAATTTTTCTGTATATAAGTTTAATTATATAAATACAACTTATGTCACAAACTTATTTTATACTATTATTTGTCGCTCTTATACTACATTTTATTTGTTAGTGAAAGTATCGCGGGAAGTTACCTCTCGTCCTAGTGTATATAATAATATTAAGTGATTCATGTTACTTATGAATTGATTCTGGAACAAATTTATAGAGTATGGGCCAGCGAGCCGGGACTATGTATTATGAATATTAATAGAAAATTAAATATTACTTACATACTAGAACCATTCGTTGTAAAGTATATATAGGTATATATATATATATATATAAACCTAAGTAAATATATATATATAATATATATATTTGGGTTTAACACATGAATTGATTAATTACCCCTATAAGTTTTAAAGATAGTGAGTATAATATTACCTATCTAGACGAAAATAAATGTCCTACTCCTTGGTTAGCTCGAAATAAAATGATACTTAAAAAGTGTAATACCTATATATATATACCTATATGTAATATAAAAGTGTATAATCTCTAATATAAATAATAATAAATTTAATAACCTAAACTGATTAATCAGTAATTTGATAATATATTTATTGATAGGAATGAGAGTAATATATAGTATCAATAGTAAGATTCCAGGGAGGGTAATTTTTTATAGTAGTATAGTACCGCCAGATGCATACGTGAGCAAAATAGCATCGACTCTGCAGGCGGTCGAGGCTTTTCATTGGATTACTAGAATCTTGATATCAGAAAATAGACACTTCTGTATGCAGCTGGACAGCTGTCAAATTATATTTCAGGCCAAATGAGGCAGAAAAAATGTATATTGAGTGGTGAAGCGTACCTTAATAAAGAACTCTAGACAATTGGACAGCCTCCTGCGCTAAGCTGGTGGAAGCGGCGAACCTCACACTACCAGCACTTCCTGCTCTGCAAGCCACAGGGACACCGCTACTTCTCTGCCTTATACAGCATATGGCAGATAATTGGGTTGAACCCTTGTTTCATTAAGAACCTATAACTTAATACAGCGTCCCCATTCAGCTCCTGCTGGCTTGATGATGTCCCGTAGTAAGACGATCGACCAATCCTAGAAATATCTTTCAGGCCAACTCCCGGTGGGAGAAAATATTTGTGATGGCAGAGAGAGACAGCACTTATAGGCCTTTAAATGTTGCCTAGCAGGCTCAATCCTTTTTAAGAAATCTTCGAGTAATGATGAGCGATCTCTTGTTTCTTATAATATATATTTGGTAGGTTAAAAGTGCTTCCGACGAAGCCTTTTTGATGGAAGGAGGGAAAATCTTGAGATTTGTAATATTCATTTCAATTTTTTCCATCAGTATATTTCTAAATAAAGTCTTATTGTAAAGCGATAAACTATTGTATACTTAATTTAGATATTTTAATTATTAATGATCCTTTGTGATATCGTAGTTTTATTAGTGGAAGATCGTCGGAGAAGTGCGGAGCGTGCCCGGATTTGTCAAATACTCGTAGTTTGTTGTATGGTTAACTGGAGAATGAAGAAGCGAGTGTCTCGGAGAGTCGCTGATTGCGGAACTAACCGTTTTTCGCATGGTGCGGAAGGTGTCCCTAGCGCGACTTTAACCTTAGAGTATATTCGAGCAGGGTGTTGTCCCACCTTCTGAACTATATAGCGGTATAAATTAATAATATATATAGTTATAAGAATAGTGAATACTATTATAACTATCTTCTAACTAGCTGTCATATGATATATTATTTATATATTTATAATTATGACTGAAAAGATATTTATTATTGCCGTATTATTATATATAATATACGAGTTATATATATATATATGGTATGTGTATATATGTATAGTATCGCTGTAACATTATGAGAGGTGTCCTTGATATGAGATTATGTTAATGATATTATACTATAATAAGGGTTGAGTAGTAGAGTCCTATTAGTCATATTTATTATGTATATATATATGTATAGAATATATATATATATAAATATATATTACTCAAGTTAATTTGTATTTTATATTAGTATGAAATATATACTATTATAATTTATTTTATCTCATTGTATTATATTCGTATCCCATCGTGCTGCTCGTGTGGAACTATTCGCAGTTCAGAAACTACCAAGGGGCCTATCGCCAAAAATCAGCGGAAGACCAGTAACAGCAGAGATAATTTGGCAAGTGAGAAGCTATCCTTCTCAGATTAATATGATTTATTGAATGTTGCACTGAAGTGGTGGGAGAAAATTTCTAGTAACTTGCCAAAGATTTAAGTAAGCAGATGCGGACGCGGGATGTGGTGAGTAGACGATTAGAGAGCCAATAGCCGTAATGAGCATAGAGCAGTCAGATTTCATTTTTGGCCTGAGAGTGATGACGAGAGGAGATCATGATTGCCATTAGGACCGACTGAGTGGATAGGACAACCGTGTGTGGGAAATGATATAGATGAAATGGAGTGACAAGACTTGATGCTTTTTCTCGAGAAGCCCGAATGATTTAGGAGTGAGAAGGTAGTGAGAAGCTTTAGTATCACAAGTGCCAGCTGGTTTATATCTTTAGTAAAGATCGGTGTACACAAAAAAAATCGATTTTGGATTAAATTTAAAATGTAAAATGTAAATTTAATTTATTTATCATTGTGTAATCTGGGTATTGGTTACGGAAGGCACCTCTCTGTGCAATAATTTTCCGAATACAGTTCTTTTGGCCTGATTTATGGACATTAACTTATTTGGACATACTCGTGAAAAATTAAGATGTATAAAGAAGAAAATTAATAAAATATATACATCTGTATGATGTGAGTGTTACGTTTCCACTGGACAATCGTCTAGAGTCATTTTTTTGAGAGATATTTACAAATATCGGTCTCCTTTGAACGCATAAGTCTGAGAACCCCATCCCTCTCAGATCTAAGTTTTCCGTACAATGTCTTGGTAACATTATTATAACAGTGACAGTAGTGAAGAGTAGATACTAATAATATTTCAATCTTTATGTTTTATTGAGGCCGTCTAACTTTATTGTGGCGTTTAGTTATTGTGGTTCTAATGAGTTAGTTGAATTAGTATAGTGTAGAATATACACTCATCTAAATATTTGGGCAATAGATTATGATGAGTCATATATCAATAATAATAAGAATGAAGTCAATATAATATACTCACATAATAAGATATAATATATAATAATTAATATTGAATGAATAATAATTAATAATAAATAAGTGAATAATGAACATTAATAATAATTAATAATAAAAAATTTAATAAATTAAGAATAATATATTAAAAATTTACAAGGGATTATAATATTGATAGTGAAACAAGTATACTTGTTAGTTTTGTGTGTGAAATATAGTCGTTGTAGATTATTTAAATAAATTACGTTTATCACAATCAATAATGAGTGAATTCACTAATCCCCATTACTAATGTTAGCTCATACCACCTGGTGAAGTTGATCTGATGAATATGTTTATTTGCAATTTGATATAGTTTTGTTTGTAAAATATCTATTTACTCTAATGTGTTCTCTCAGCCGGCGGTAAGCAGCTCCCGCAAGACATGAAGGCTCAGGGGTCCCAGCAGGTTATGTCACATCTTTTTGGTCGGATGGTGAGAGAATTGTGAGCTTTGGCTTGGGCATTCCGTCCTAGCTCGGAGCGTTTAATTAGAGTCACCTTCCCTCCGGTAGGATCTAGGCTCGTGACCGCGTTGGTGGTGTTGTATCTTCTGTAGAATATCTATTATTATATAGTCTATTTTTCTTCGGGTTTGGGTAGCTACTTCTCTAGAAAGATATATATGAGTATCCGAATACTAAAATATATATATTACATTATGTTGTAATTACTGCAGGTTATTGTTCTATTATGTCTGTTATATGATATATATTTTATTTGAGTGAGGTATGTTTCCCTCTCCTCAAAATATTTATATTAGGATATTGATTTATCTATGTTGCCATCACTTACGTATATAATATATAATATATATGAGTCATGTTTTACCTAGTTATTCCATTATATATATTAAAATTATTATATATAATAAATGGCTTTTTTATCTCAAACAAATGAATTATTTCCTAGTGGGGAAAAATTTTAAAAAAAATTTCTAAAAGTTCACAAAAAGTTTTAAGTTAGCTTATACGTTTTTAAGTATAAGAATTGTATTAGTGCAAGCTTCTGCATCAATTCCAGAAAGTTGCTTGACCACTCAAAAGAATCTTCTTAAGAACAACCCGCGTAACTGTAAACTTTAATTTATTGCAAATTGAGAAATTTTTTTGCAACTTAGAAGATTTTCAGAAAATATTTAGATCACATACATTATATTTTCCATTATTTATATCGATATAAGTACGGTGTATATATATTTATAAGTATAATAAAGATACCCTATTATAATATAGATAATATATATAATATAGTATATTACTTATATTACCTATATATTAGTAATATATTTATATAACTAGTAATGACATTTCTAAGTGGTTGACTCCGTTAATTTTAGGTTAGTGTAGGTGTAAGGTTAGCTGATGTAATTACCGGTGTAGGTTAGTTATTAAGTCTTAGGTATAGGTTACCCAAAAAACCATGTATAAATTTATTTACCGAACAACCTTATGATATACGGAATAGATTCAATCCTTGATTCTTTTCTCCGTGCAGTCAAACACTTAAAATAGCCCATAGTATTGATATATTATGATATTATTATTTATTATTATTATTATTAGAATATAAGTTTTATAGTTGTAACTTGTAAAAATTAATTATGTACTATACTTTGAGCTATAGGTCATTGCATTTTCCAAAAAGGATTTATATGATTATCAATATTATTATGACTCATATACTCAATAGTCATATTATAAGGCCTTTACAATAAAATACGTCATTGTTAAGACGACGTCTGTGAGTGACGTAATTGATATGATGAGGTGATATATATATTATAGGTGATGATATGACTATTTTCCTAGCAGAACTAATATATAATAGTCCCTAATCGTTGTTAAATTTTAATAAAGAGATATAACTCCCGGTACTAAATAATAGTAAATTATAATAATAATAAATTATTATATACCTATTATTATTTGATCAATTTATCCTCCTAAAATAATAATAAGATTTATTTTAAATGGACTTAGGCATTCTTGAGTATATTTTATCGTTAACCTATAATAGGGAAGTAGATCTTATTGTATTCGATATAAATTTAGTTATATAATCTCATCCGTATTTGAAATATAATTAATTTATTGGATTAGCTGCCGATATATAAATAACTAGTAATTGATACTAGCTTTGATAATAATTATAAAATGTTTAAAAACTATAGTATATAGTTATAATATATTACACTAAATATATATCAACTCAGAAGCATCCTTCTCAATCTCATCCGTATTTGAAAAATAATAGAATTTATGATGGATTATATTTATCGATCTCTGCAAATTTTTATACATTAATAGTATAATTTAATGTATATATATTACACGATTGAATATTTTAATTCTTTATATAGTCCATTTTGTATATATTGTATATATATATATATAGTTAAATAATATATATATATTATCACGTACTACGCCGTATATTAGTATAATGAATATTGACTATATCTTCTCGGAGTATAACATTATTAGAAACATTTTATAAAGTGGATTTCCGATTCTTTCCCAACACGTAAAAATTTTTAAATTGGAGGTGTGTAGTTGTGTTAGAAATATCTTTCTCTTGATACATTAAAGCAAGTTACATGCATTATTTTATAAATATCGGGAATACCCAATATTTAACAGTAAGCAGAAAGCATTTGCACTTAACGTGTTTTTAATCTCAGTAAGAATATACGATGAAATTCTTGGGTGTGTGCAAATATGATACATTATATCAATAGTAATATTTTTATTACTCGATTAAGATTTGGATTTATCTACTGCTTATCAATTAATGTAATTTTTTTTTTTCATTGCAGTAATAATATTACCTTTAGGTTTTATATTATAGTTATTGTGCCTACACTTTGAAACACTATTACAGGCAATTTTTTTCCTATATCCGTGTGTGTTGGGAAGAAAAAATTTCCATAGCTTATGTTCTGCATGTCTTAGGAGGCCACTAAAATAATAGTGGTAGTCGTTTTGGCGACAATCTACCACTTATCGTTACGCTTGGAGTGCTTATACCTGCCTCGGACTAGGTCGTGAACGTTGCCGTTGCTATGTGAAACGTCTGGGTACATAGAATGTTAGAGAAATGAATGGAAAGGAGAAGAGGAGAGGTGATGGATGTATTTAGAAAAGATAAATTTGATTTACTTGCTGTAATTGAATCAAAGATGAAAGGTAGCGGTGAACAGCAGATGTATTGGATGAAATGTGTGTGCGCTACAGACTAGAGTGGAGAAGAATGAGAGGGTGAGAGAAGGAGTTGCGATTCTGATGAGTGACTTCTAGCACAGAGCTATTGTGGGTTTAGTTTGTGGGAGTAAAAGAATACTAATGGTTAAATTTTGGTTTGAGGTCAAGGGTATGTGTGGTTGTAACATATGGTCCATCTGAGAGTGGTTTGAGGAGAGAGTTACTTTCTGGGATAATCTAAAGTCAAACGATGTTTTGGATTTACTCTAGATTTATTGTGTTGGGCGACTTGAATGGTTGGATAGGGGATCGAAAAACGGATGGTATAACAGGTGCCTTTGAGGTTACGGGAGAAAATGAGAATGGTAAGATGATTGATTTTTGCGAGGAGAGATGTATGTGCGTAAGTAATACATTCTTCGAACACAATCATATCCATAATTATACAGGAGATGATGTTGGTACTAGTGATGGGACGATTAATCGTCATCAGCAAATTCTGCCTATTTTTTCTCAATCGTCATCGTCAATTTTCTGCCGATTAAGTGAGGAAATATTACACCAGAAACTGGATAAAGATTGTTTCTGCATCATAATTTAAGAACTCTAAATTTAAAGTACTAGAATTTTGTGTGTCTGTCCATGTTCTTACATTAAAAATTTTTAAAATCAATGTTTTAAAGATACTATATATTAAAATTACATAAAATATTAAGTTGAAATATAAGGAGCACGAATGATTTTAATATTAAATAAATCAATATTACATTGGTCTACTTAAAAAAGCATTTTTTTTCTGGCATGGACTTTTCCAGCTGTTTAATACTAATTCGAGGGTGCCGATTCCAAATCTGATCTCAGATTTGCTCTATCACATCTCATTTCTTCACAATTAGTATGCGGCAAATTTCATAGACTTTACCGGACCGGAACTTAACACTTTGTCACTGATGACTGCAAGTTATTGCGATTCAGTGACTGCTTTAGTGATAAAAGATGGTGTTGTATTTGGACAATAGTGTGTTTATTAATATCATTTTCAGTACATTTCACAATTAATTACATTATTTATATTACAATCATTTTATGTACATATCACAATTTATGTAATATTTTTCATTTGCAGGTTGTGATCTAACAATGGCTACAACATCCGAAAGAAGGAGATGCCGTAATGACACAGATATCTTCTACTACATCTGTGGGAGCTTTACTTTGCAGGATCAAAGGCGCAACATTAATATCTTTGTCAAGAGGGTATATCTTGCCTACTTTAAAGTAGGACTGGGAGACCAAGACAAATATTGGGCTCCTCACAAAGTGTGAAAAACGTGTGTTGAAACTTTGTGATCATGGTCTAAAGGAAGAATGCTAGCTTAGATTTGGTGTGCCAATGGTGTGGAGAACCAATAAACCATTTGGATGACTGTTGCTTCTGCCTTGTCAATGTAAAAGGTTTCAATAAGACAAACAAAACTCCACGTACAATACCCAGATATCCCATCTGCCAGACGACCAGTTGAACACTGTGAGGAAATGTCTGTGTCTGTATTTACTGAGCTACCAGAGATTGATGTTGAAAATATCAGTTTACCTACTTCTACTAATGATGAGGATGATGCTCTGACCGAAAATACGCCATCTATTGCAGATTCTGATACAATTGCTATGTTTAGTCAGCCTGAATTGAATGATCTGGTAAGAGATTTGTATTTGCTAAAGAAGTCTACTGAATTGTTGACTTCCAGGCTGAAAGAGAAAGGAATACTCAGACCTGGCACTAGTGTCTCCTTTTATCGTAACAGAGAAGCAGCTCCGCGAAAGTACTTCCATTCAGATGGTCAACTTGTTTATTGTAATGATGTTGAAGGGATCATTCTCAATATGGGACTGTTCGCATATGATTCAAGTGAATGGAGACTTTTTATTGACATTAGTAATGAAATTTGAAATGTGTGTTACTGCGCAACAGAAATATATATGGTTCAATCCCAATAGGACGCTCTGTACAAATAAAAGAAGAGTATGCCAACATCAAGAAAATTTTGGATAGATTGCCATACTATCTTCATGGATGGTTAATTTGTGTGGATTTGAAAATGATTTATTTTCTGCTGGGGCAGCAAGGAGGTTACACCAAATACCCTTGTTTTCTGTGCTACTCGGACAGTTGGGCTACATTAGAACACTGGGTAATAAAGATCTGGCCACCAAGAATCAGTTTGTTGCCTGGTGACAAGAACATCAAGAATGAGCCTTTGGTTGATAGGAATAAAATTGTATTTCCCCCACTGCACATAAAGCTTGGGTTATTGACAAGTTCGTCAGCTGTAGACAGAGATTGCTTCAGCCATATTTTTTCAATCTTTCCAAGTCTCAGTTGCGAGAAAAAAAAGGCAGGAATATTTGATGGTCCTCAAATAAAAATACTCCTCAGTGATCCACACTTTGTTACAACAAACAACAATGACCGGCAGAGGCTAGAGCATGGAACGCATTCTCTGATGTGGTTCGGAATTTCCTTGAGAACAGGAAAGCGGACAACTACCGAGAGATTGTGGAGTAGCTGCTCTTGAGTTTCCAAACATTTAAATGTAGAATGAGCACCAAAGTTCACTACTTACATAGTCACTTGGACGACTTTCCAGAGAACTTGTGTCACGTGAGCGAAGAGCAAGGTGAACGTTTTCATCAAGACATTAAAGTTATGGAAGAACACTACCAAGACTGATAGGACACCAACATGATGGCAGATTACTGCTTACCATTACCATAAGCTGTACATCGGAGATCGTCGAAGAAGAGGTCGTTTATGCAAATGTAACATCACTATTGTCAATTTACATTTTTGTACATATTTTCCTTAATTTCACATGTCAATTCTAAAATGAGCATTCACTCACATTGTATGCATTCAATATCACAACTTTGTGCAACGGATCATTAAATGTATTTTTCATTATTATTGTATATTGTATCTTACCTTATTCTTATCTGTAAGTCTGTTCAGATATTTAAAAAATTATCATAAATTCGCTGTTTATTTGAGACTGCAGTACGTTATATCTCAAAAACCTAATGTGATAGACAAAAACCGATGACAGATTTGGAATCAGCACTCCAAAATTACCTCGAAACTGTTGGAAAACCTTATGCCAGAAAAATATTGCTGACCAGTGTTGTTAATCAAGAGAAATTATTATTATTATTATTATTTTATTATTATTATTATTATTATTATTATTATTATTATTATTTTTATTATTATTATTATTATTATTATTATTATTATTATTATTATTATTATTATTATTATATAGAAATTAGAAACAAAACAAGATGTTAATGAATAACAGGAAAACTTTCCATGTATTAATGCGGTTCATAATGTATTTACACATTTAAATAAGAATGAAGTGAACACAATGTAATTCTTCCTTATTATAAATGTTAAATTTTTAAAATATTCTTTTTCAATTAATCGCCATCGTCAAAATTTCCTATAATCGTCAAAAATTCTTAATCGTGCCATCACTAGTAGGTACAGATGGTATTGAAGTGAAAAGTATGAATGTTTTTGTGTTGTTGAAGATGATGTTGAAGTATGTGATGGATATTAAATCGGTTATTGTTTGGGGATGGGAATATCAGATAATTGTTGCTTTATATAAAAGCATAGAGGCATGGATGGAGAGGGAAGAAAAAAGGAAAAGTGTAGAAATTTAGGAGTGCGAAGTTAAATGAGCAAGGTTTTTAAGGAAAGTATATAATATCACTTGCAAATAAATCAGTTGACTGTGAGCAAAATGAAACTGAATAAATTTGGACACAATGAAGGAAGCGTTTGTTAGCAGTGCAAGAGAAATATATAAATGTGCTAAAGTAGGAAGTAAAAATGTCAGTAGTGAGTGGTGGAATGTAGAGGTGATGCAAGGGGTTAAAAGTTAAGAAGAGGTGTGGTTGAATGTGCTAAAAGCCATTGATGAGATTATGAAAGAAAGGTGTATGGAAATAAGGAAGACTAAAGTTGTATACGTAGGAAAGAGGAAAAAGAGAAATGAATAGTTTGGAATGAGGAGGAATGGAGAATTACAAAGGAATAGGAAGCTTTTCTGGAAGGAAGTACGAAAGGTTAAGAAATAGGGTAATGGGAAGCTTCGTAGAATAGTGAATGGGGATGGCTGATGAAATGGATATTAGGAGAGTGTAGAGGAACACTTCTAATAATATTGGCAGTAATGAAGAGGTGATAGTGAGTGTGTGTGGGTTTGATGGTGTAAGAAGAAATATGTATTTTGGGGATGAGATAATAGAAAGAATGAAAAAGTTTAAGAATGGTAAATCAGCAGGTATAGATGGGATTACTGGTGAAATGATCAAGAATCGAGACAAGATTGTGATTGACTGGATATAGAAGTTGTGTTACAAAGCCTTTCTGGAGGGTATAGTTCCGAAGGATTGGAGGAGAGCAGTGATATTTAACCTTATATAAAGTTATGGGAGATAAGTAGAACTGTGGAAACTATAGGGGAATGGTTTATTGAGTGTTGTAAGAAAGATAAATGCTGGTATTTTAGTTGAAAGAGTGCTTCAAGTGACTGATTGTTGAAGAACAAAGTGCATTTAGGAGTGTTATAGGATGTGTAGATCAAATTTTAACATTGAAGAAAATGAGAGAGAAAAAGAATAAATTGTATTTAGGTTTTATAGACTTGCAACAGGGGTATGAGTGATTTAGTAGGGAGGCTTTGTGGCAGGTGTTAGAGATATATGGTGGTGATGGTAGGCTTGTGTGTGTAAGAATAAATGTAGTGAGAAGGAAATGGCTTAATATTAATAGTGTAGTGAGGCAGGGATATGCTATGGCTCCATTGCTATTTAATTAGTATATAAATGGGGTGATGAAGGAATTAAAGATAGGAGTGGTAAGAGAGGATGTTAGAATGAAAGAGAGTGGAGGGTGCCCTGCTTTTTGTATGCAGATGATTTGGTTGTTATGTGTGGGGAACCTGAAGAAAGTTTGAAAGGATCAAGGAGTTTGGCAGGGGGTGTAAAAGGAAGGGTTTATAAGTAAATATAGATAAGAATAAGGTAGTGGTAGTGAGTGAATAGAGTCCGCTGTGTGAAGTCATATTGGATGATGAGCAACTGGAACAAGTATCTGAGTTTAAATATTTAGGCTATATTTTAGATGAAAAGGGAACAGATGATGCAGAGTGTAGTAGGAAAGTTGTAAATGATAGGAAGGTGGGTTTTTCAACTAAATACTTGGTGGATACAAAGGGATTAAGTATTGAGTGCTCTAGTTTTTGCATTAAGGTATGTTGCTATCGGTGTTAATTTATAGTAGTGAAACTATGGTGTGGAATAAGAGGTTTAGATCTAAGGTACAATTTGTTCAGATGGACAATCTTAGGGGCGTGTTAGATGTAAGAAGAATTAATAAGATGAGGAATGAACGTGGTGTAAGAAAGGACGTAAATGAGAGAATAAACGAGAATATTAGGATGGTCTGGTTATATGGAAAGGATGGATGATATTCGGTTGGTTAAGCGGATGTATAGTGGTGAGTGTGCTGGGAATCGGCCGGCTGGGAGACGGAAGAATAAGTTTGAGTTAGTAAAGAAATATCTGAAGAAAGGAATGCGAGTATGGCAGAGGCGAGAAGAAAGGTGCATAATAGGAGTGATTGGCGGTTTATGTGTGAGGGTATGGTTGTGAGCCTGGCCCAAAGGATAAACACTACATTGACGAGATAACACATTAAGGGTCTTTCACAGTCTTTTGATGCCTTAGGGTGTTTTTTTTACTACAAATGAGCTCTCACTTACGGGTATTTAGGGAAGGGTAGGGTGTGCTTTCCTGACGATTTACATCATGTTCTACTAATTTTCTGTTTCTGGGAAAAGGAGGAATATGATGATGATAATAATTCTTCTTGAGTAATAATGATAATATTTAATATTAAAATCATATATGCGGATGATTTGGTTTTGTGTGACGAATTTGAAGAGTTTGAGAGGATTGGTAGAGGGGTTTGGCAGGGTGTGTAAGAGGAGGGGTTTGAAAGTAAATGTAGATAAGAGTAAGGCTATGGTAGTGAGTGAGGGAAGTCTGCTGTGTGAATTTATATTAGATGGTGAGCAACTAAAACAAGTGTCTGAGTTTAAATATTTATGATATATGTTGGATTAAAAGGGAATGCATGATGCAGAGTGTAGTCGGAAAGTTGTGAATGCTACAATTAAATCATTGGTGGATGTAAAAGAACCAAGTCTTGAGTGCGTTAGGTTATAGAATGATAGTATGTTGTTACCTGTGTTAATGTATAGTAGTGAAACTATGGTCAGAAATAAGAGGTATGGATCCAAGGCACAATGTGTTCAGATGGACAATCTTGGGCGTGTTAGGTGTGAGAAGAATTTATAAAACGAGGAATGAACGCATTTGTAAGTTGTGTGATGTGAAGAAAGGAGTAAATGAGAGAATAAACGCGAGTACATTGAGATGGTTTGGTGATATGGAAAGATGTATGATAGTCGGTTGGTTAATCGGATGTATAGTGGTGAGTGTGCTGGGAATCGACCGACTGGAAGACCGAAGGAAAACTGGATTGGGTCAGTAAAGGAATGCCTGAAGGAGAGGATTGTGAGTTTTGCAGAGGCGAGAAGGAAGGTGCATAATAGGAGTGAATTGCGGGGTTTTGTGATAGGGGGAGGGGGTTATGGTTGCCCTACATTGATGAGATGCCACAGTAAGGGTCCGTCGCAGTCCAGTGAAACCCTAGGGTGGATTTTCTGACTGCGACGAGTTCTCACTTAAGGGTATAAAGGAGGCGGTCAGGCTGGAATTTCTTTTATATTTACGTCATGTTATTTTACTACTACTATTCTGTTTCCTGTGCATGAGACACTCCTCACCCCCAATCTGGGCAAATGAGGTGGTTGATTATGATGATTAAAATCATTCATGTCCCTTATATTTCAACATAATATTTTATGTAATTTTAATATATAGTCTATAAGTATCTTCAGAACATTGATTTTAAAAATATTAACATGTGAGAACATGGATAGACATGCATAAATCTTAGTACTTTAAATTTAGAGCTCTTAAATAATGATGCAGAAAAATAATCTTTTCTCCGATTTCTGGGATTATTCGATTTCTTCTTGGAGAGTATATTTGGCCCCCACTACTAACAACCTTTTACTCTCAGTAGCGGAGGGTGGAGCAGAGAGATGTTTGCAAGCCAATATATATTTAAATTATTAAAATTAGATTTATCATTCTTCCACTATGTCAATGGGCATTCATTTTTTCCAATAATAACACTTGCCAAATATTTTTCCATTTCTTCTATACTTCTTTTAACATTTTGATTCATTGGTGAAGATTTGGTTGATTTGCTTTATTCTTTGTCTTTATCAATCTTTCCTTTCAAATTCAACTCCCTCAGATACATCTTCAATGTTAGTACTTGTCATAACTTCAACAGTTTCAGATGGTTAATTAGCCGAACTAATGGAAGTAGTGTCAGAAATGTTAAAATATCTTCGACCATCCAATTCACTATCGTGTTCATAATATGCTCTTCATATTCAGCTGAGTAACTTAGATTTGATTTAAGGATTCTCTTGTGTCCTCTTCAGTGGGAAAATATGTGGCCGTCCACACAAGAAGATTTATATAGACTGAGCCAGCGAGTGAAGGATCGATTATTATTATGGTTGAAGATTATTTAAATCACAATTATGCAGTAATGAATGCAATGATGATTCCAATAGAAAAATTATAAGACAAACTAAAAAACTAAAGGAAAACTCAGGAAGTTAACTACTAAAGAAGAAGACCGCACTGACCGTACAATATATATAATGGAGCATATGCTACCATATATGCCTGAGCATGTGCCAGTACGTTACTGAGAAGGGCTGAAGAATGACTATCAGTATTTTAAACTAATTATCAAACTGAATTTAAACAATTTAGGCACACAAATAGAACCCAAGTAATAAATGTATAACCACAACTTAAACCACCAAACTGGGTGACTATATACATTACCATGTATGACAACATGCAATTTGTTACAAGAGGATACATTAAAGAACTTATCTTAATTATAGCTGATAATGGTTAAACCTTAGGTCCTATAAATGGAAGATGCTCCCTAGAGTATTCAGCTTTAGCTCTGACAAGAATAATGCAGAATATATAAATTATCAGTGGATGTGGTTTACTATCCACATTAGATTGATTCAATATGGGGTTTGCCTCAGAGTGGTTTTAAATCTTACTTACAACTGGTTCAATATTTTGCTCCCAAACTGGCTGCCTAAGAGATCATTAAAATAATTAATGATATCTTCATAAATCTTACAAATACATTTACCATTATCCTCATTATTTCAAAGTATGAATTCCCCCTTTAAATTATTGTACTTACCCTTATATGGGCAACTTCAAGTGGGATTAAGGTGGATAAATTATCAGCTTAGAGATTATTCAAAACGAATATGTAAACATACAAATCTCTCTTAAAAAAAATACAAACTGAAGATTAAATATCTCATTGGCTGAAATTAGAAAGATAATTTAATGGGAGTCACACTAAAAGATTTTCAATAATAAAGAGAGAAAATAATAATCATAACTATCTACCAAAACAGGGATTATATAACACTTCCCTGTGTAACAGCACAGATTCTAAATACTATTACTATTCAAAAACCGATTTATTACAAATATATATATATATATATATATATATATATATATATATATATATATATATATATATATATATATATATATATATATATATATATATATATATATATATATATGTATATATATATATATATATACAGTGGCGTATTTAGGGGGGGGGCCAGGGGCCAAAGTGGAAATGAGGCCCCCTTTGATTACACTATATATATATATATATATATATATATATATATATATATATATATATATATATATATATATATATATATATATATATATATATATATATATATATATATATATATATAGCACATATATATATATATCAGATTAGTACTCACTTTTATTGGAGAAATTAGATATTTACTGTAAAAAAGTAATGACATTTTGGAAAGAGTATGTAAAAATGAGTATAAATGTTCTTCAAAGGAAAAAAAAAAGCTTGCCAAAGACTTTCTTTTTTACAAAAATTTAATCAAATTCTCAAAAACATCTTTTACATTCTGCTTCCAAATGTGTATTATTACTATTTTTATTTAAATATCTAATTCCCCCTCCCCTCCTCAAAAAAAAGTATCAATCTAGTTAATTATATATATATATATATATATATATATATATATATATATATATATATATATATATATATATATATATATATATATATATATATATATATATATATATATATATATATATATATATATATATATTTTAAATATATATATATATATATATATATATACTTTATTATATATATATAACAACATATATATATATATATATATATATATAACATAATAACTCTATATATATATATATATATATATATATATATATATATATACATATATATATATATATATATATATATATATATATATATATATATATATATATATATATATATATATATATATAAAAGACTTATAGAATAAGAATTTTAACTTACCAAAATTCGTGAATATCTGTTCTCGGCTTGTCAAAATATTCGAAAGGATGAATGCTTTATAGTTTACCAAAAGGTTTTGTGATAATTGCCATGAATTTATTAACCACTTCTTTCCGTCAAAAGTACGACATGTTTCATTTTCAATGTATAAAGCCAATGCACTTAGCCTTGTTTGTGTCATGTTCCTTAAATTTTTATTAACTTGAGCTTTAAAAACGACCTTTCAGCTGTTGCAAATGTTACTGGTAACGTCAAATATAACTGAACTGCTGTACATAAGTCTGGTAAGCTACTTTGCTAAGCAGCTGTTTTCTACGAATAAAAAGTTTGCTAAATCTTTAATAGTTAGCATATTTTTCATTTTCACTTCTGTAGTAATTAATGCTTTGAAGGTGATTAATTGTATATAAACCGAAAGATAAATCTAAATCGTATTTTCTACCAGTTTTGTAGCCTTTTCTTGCAATTTTCATTTCGTAGCTCTGCTATTGCTGCAGGAACAAGAAATGAACATAACTCATTAGCATTGTTCATGCTAATGAAAAAGTTATCTGTTCATTTAGTATATCAAGAGATTTATTGAAAACCCTTATTCTAAAAGCGCTTCAATGGGTCTTCAATTCTTTCATAAGATAAAAGCTCATCAAAAAACTTTTTAATCTGTATTTGACGTCTGGAAGTAATTTTTGTTTCAATGTTCCAATGATGTGCTAACTCCGTAGTTTCTCTCACAACATCTTCAAATTTATGTCCTAGCTCACATAAGTTTGATTTTGCTTGTCCCAATAGGTAAGTTGCTTTCTGAAGATATGTATTTGGACTTTGCAATATTTTGCGACAACATTGATGCTTTCAATACTTTTCTGAAACACAAGACAGAGAATAAACTCAAAATTTTTAACTGCTTCCCTGAGACCAAGGGCTTCGTTTTTCACTTGACTTCTTACTCAAAAATATCACTTGAGATAAGAGATAAGAATACTTTTGAAATTGTTTTTATTGCTAGTAAGGAATCATGCTTGGATGACCACCTAGTTGGACACAATTTTTGAGTTTCTTGTGATGCATTCGTTATTTGTTGAACAGCTGTTAACTCCTTGCCACCGAGCTGTACTAGAACTGAAATACACATATACTTTTTCCAGTTTTTCATAAAAATTTTGAAGAGCCATTATATCTTTTACAGTTTGTCATAAAATTTTTGAAGAGCCATTATATCTTTTACAGAATCAGTAAGAATTAAATTTAAATTATGAGCTGAAGTCCTGAATATTTCCCTCGCATATTTGCTCCTCCATCATAGCCTTGACCTCTGCACTTTTCTAATTTGTGTTTTTGTTACCTATGCCATTAGTTTTTTCAAAGTTTTCGGCACTGTTCTCTGTTATGTTATAATTTTTCTTCAGGGAGGTGCAACTATTTTTAAGGGCACGCCCCAATTTTCACCCCCATGATAGAAATAGACATAAAATTCGGAATTTTCAGCCGATTTGACCCTATAAACACCAAACTACTGTAGCTTTTTGCCCTCTAAAACGTTGTTTCTGGTGTTTTTCTGTGACCTAATTAATTCTTTCAGAATTTTAATTTTTTAGCCCATGTTTTGACATTTTCATGTCAACTTCAGATTTTTCGAAATGACTTTAACCGTATGCATGATGGTCCATTACTTACAGGCTGTGAGGATTTTCGATTTTTGAGTTTGTGTAGCGTTGTTCAATTTCCAAACCCAATTTCTTTAGTTTTTGAAATGAAAAATTGCGATAATTTTTCCTGTTCGAGCGGGAGAAGTGGATGAAATTTTCAGGTCATATGTAATCGAGGGAGAGCATTCATTTTTACTTTTATAATTTCTTTGTATATGCAATAGTTTTGGATTTGTTCATATCCTGGAACAAATTTTAAAAAAATTTTTGAAAATTTAAACAAAAATTTTTTTAGTATAAAAAATTATCTAAGTAAAACGATGCATCTCATATTACTCTAAGCCCTGAAAATTTGCTTTGATCTGATGGTGAAAAAAAAATTATCAATTCACTTTCAAAAAATTCAAATGTTTGAAAAAGTGAAATATTGGGATGTTTTTATACTTGTCCGATCAACATCAAATTTTCAGGGCTTGTATAGTCGGGCGAGATGCATCTTTTTTACTTATATATATATATATATATATATATATATATATATATATATATATATATGCTAGATATATATTTATATATATATATATATATATATATATATATATATATATATATATATATATATATATATATATATATATATATATATATATATATATATATGTTGTGTAAATTATGTATTTTTCATATTTCATTTATTATTTCGTTTGTTTGCTCTTCGCAATTATGGGCCCCTTTACCTGCGTGGGCCCCCCCGCACCGTGGGGTCTGTTGGCCTTCATTATAGCTATATATACCTGCTATATATATACTTATATATATATATATATCTCTATTTATATATATATATATATATAATTAAAATAAAGGCCTATCAAAAGTTCTACACAAGTAATAAACACCCACCTCTATTAACCAAATGACGGATTCCTTAATCTCAGTCACCGTTAAGTAAAACGTTCTTTTATTTACTAGCTACCACTGTAGCTATAGGAAATACTAGGGAATTAATACTACGTTAAATAAATGGGAGGGAATATACACCTACTGTGAAAACCCAGGCAACCCTCCCCGGACAGTGAACCCTGCGTTTCCTTCGTGGTTCCTATTCCACTTACCACCTATGTTCCTCCTACAGAGGAATCCACACTATTCCCTTTTGTTTACTTAATTATCTCTTGGGCCAAATACCCAACCATCTAAACCTGGAAAAACAGAAACAAGAGTTAGATATAAAAGAAATAAAATAAAATAAAAAGTGCTCATAACATAGCTTGTACATAAGCGTGCATGCTCATGCAATCTTTCCTTGATAAGAACTTCACATAAAAAGCCAAGCAGTACAGAACACAGAAGCACAAGCCAAGACAGCATGCTGAAAAAAACAAAAACATAAAAACTCTCATACTTATATCTTTCTCTCCCGCACCTTTTTTCCTTCAACATATTCTTTTATACCCCTCACATCTACCCTTCCTTTGGTAAACACATCAGCTAACTGCTCTTTCGTACTTACCCACACTACTTTCTTTATATCACCATCTTCTACATATTCCTTCATACACATGATATTCACTCTCAAAGGTTTGCTCTCAACTGGTGTTGCCGAGTAAACCGCACTCTGCAG